>JARKIB010000300.1:0-159262 GCA_029378385.1 Mycena metata
AAGCCCCTAAGACCTAGTCGCGAGGCGCCGGTCACGGGGGTCATGTACACGAGGTCGCCGGGTTCACGGTGGGTCCCTTGACCTGTCCAGCCATGAGAGCCTGACTCCGATGAGGTTGCCTCGAGGCAATTCAAAGCCGCTTTAAGCCAATCGTTACGAACCTCGCAAGAGACGTGTGTGGGCCGCCACCGACGATCTCCAAGGACCATGCCACTAGCCTTGCTGCTCGGTCTCAAACTATAGCAAATCAAGCGGCAAAGCCTGAAGGAAAGCGACAAGAACCAACAAATACACCCGAGTTGGTCCGTTGATCGGGGAGTTGCGGCATGTCGACACCTCGAAAAGAAAAAGTGTGTTTAATCGCGTCTGGACTCTGAATGCTTTTGCAGCTTGATTTTATGAACACATTGAACACGAAAAATTGCGGTGGTGGCTTCAGCCGTCTATGTCATTTCATGTACGCGCACGCATGTGCCAAATCGCACAACACATTATGGAATAAGATTACTCGGCGCCCGTCCTTCCGCTCGTTCCGCGTAATATCGTCGCGAATAAATATCAATATCCTCCGTATAGATATTTCGTCCGACATCGAATCTTTAGACCCACCGCGTTATCTCCCGATAAACTTGATCTCGAGGTAGCGCGCGGGCACGCTGTGGGTAGAAGGATCGCAATCAGAATTTAGGGCAAAGGGAGGAAGGAGGCGGAAAACGCACTAAACAATCCCCGCGAACGCGCCTGGCCAGTTCGAACCCAATGTCCCCTCCGAACGGATTCGCCCGCCCGCCCAACCAGCGCGCCGATCTTGCCGATATACTACCACCACATCCAATAATCAGCCTTCCGTCCTTCCTTCAAGTCGATAGGCAGGTAAAAGCACTCACCCAAACCTGCGCCATCCCCATCGCCGTCCCCAACGCGCCAAACAAAAACGCCACCAGCGCGGCGATGCCCATGGGCGTCCGATCCTGCCGATTCCACGTCTCCGCCGCCTCGTACCGCGCAAAGTCGCCCTTGCGGAAGATAAAGTGCTCGAGGAGGACGACGACGACGAATATGGAGAGCCAGTACCCGAGGACGTTCATAAAGTCCTCGAGTGAGGTCGAGAACGAGTTGGCGCCCGCGATGGCGATGGGGATGTACTGCGTCGTGTTGGCGTTAGCGTTACTATACGAATAAGGGGGAGGAACGCACGATAGCGGTGATGACGATAGGCCAAATGAGTCGCGGGACCTTGGCGAGCCAGATGTGAATAACGCTGATCGACAAGCCCATCGAGTATACGTCTACAGCCTCCGTCAGCACCTTGTTATTATTTCGGCAAAGGTACGCGACGCACTGATGATGTTATTCGCCACCACGCTAAGCACCAGCAGCACCATGCAGAACTTGCCAAAGTTGCCGACGACGGGGATGAGCACCGCGCCGAGGAGGCCGCCGAGCTCGTCTGAGGCGAAGGCGGCGGTCCAGGCGTCGTTGGAGGGCGCGACGCCGCCGGCGACGCACATGACTGCGGCGCCCAGCCATTGGATGAGGACGAGCGGGAAGATGAGACCCGCCTGGGTGTGTTAGTATTAGTCTTGTCGAAAGGAGGATGAAGACACACATAGGTCCAGGCAAAGGTTTTCCACGCGGGCGTCTCGGCGGGCTGGTACACGTTATAGTCACTCGCGAGCGACACCCACCCGACCGCGAAGCCGAAGATGACGCCCATGAAGGAGAGGACGTTGGAGGCTTCTGCTTGGCCGCTGCAAGGCGTGTTAGCGTAAATCCTCAAGTAAAAAACGACGAGGGAGGAGAGGCGGTAAAGTAGAAGCAAATGGAAAACACGCACGTCCCCATCGGCACATTAACAAACTCCTTCGCCGCGCACCCGAGCACGATGAAGAACGTGATCGCCGTCGGGATCCAGGACCACTTTTCGTAGATGTGCACGTATTTGTAGCCTAGCATGCCGAGGGCGAGGGTTATTATCTGCGCAGGAGGGTGCGTTAGTAGGTGGAGGCATAAAAGGAGGTGAAGAAGAGGTGAAGATGGGGAGGAAGGAGCACAGCTGCAGGTATCACTGCCTGAACACCCCCGCTAATGGCGGACGCAGACGCGAGCGGGAACGGCGTCACCGCGAAGGACGAATAGTAAAAAAAAAAATTGAAGCAAAATACGCACAGCGACGATAACCACCCCAGCCGCGTCCGAGATCGTGTCGTTGGCGACGACGCGCAGGGTCTGCGCGGCTGCGATCGTGTTGATGGCGCTGTAAAAAAGAAATTGGGGTTAGATCCGGAGTGCACGAGAGACGACGTAGGGAGGGGAAGAAGGGAAGGAGGAGGGGCATAGACGAGCTCTTGCTCTCGGAGACGCCCGTCGATGCGCGCGCCGCCAGCGACAGACGAGGCCGCGCATCGCGAATGTCCACCCAAACTTGACGCTGTGGCTCCCGCGATCGTCGTCCGGAAGCAGCAGCTGCCGCCGGGGTCATCTCCCACCGGGTTGACGTCGACTACCCACTGCCCGCCTGCCCCGGCGATTCGACGCGTCGCGTCCGTCAGCGCCTCACCCCGACGACGCCCAGGGCCAGCTCCAACGCCGACGCACCCACAGACCATCGGACCCCCGACCATCATCCCGCCCACCCTCTCCCCAATGCGCCGGCTCCAGCTCCAGCTCCAACCCTGGCTCCGTCCCACCACGAGCAGCATCCGCTTCCTCCAAAGCCTCCAAAAGCCTCAGTCCTACCGCTCCCTTCCCTCCCCCCTCTCCAAAACATCGCGCGCCACGTTCTCACGAATAGGTGGAAAATAGGAAGAAACAAACTTACCTCCACCCAACACACGCCACGCAATTCAGCAGCGCGACCACCTTGGCGCCGTGCCACCCCCACGAGAAGCGCGCAGAGGTCATCTGCCGCAGGCCGAGCTTGGGGCCGAAGGTCGCCCTGTGAGCGGAGCGAGCGTTAGTATTTGTTTTATTTTTGTTTCGAGGTTATATCAAGGAACAGGGGGGGGAGAAGACGGGGGACGCACATATACGCGGGCAAGACACACGTGGCGACGTTGGTGAAGAAGATGGTGAGCATGCTGTCGCCGAGGCCTGGTGAGATAGGTGTGTTAGCGGGATACACAAAGAGGGACACGGGGAGGGAGGGAGGGAAAGAGGAAAGCGGGAGCATTGAGACGAGACCGGATGACACCACCGTCGGCCTGCATTCGAATTCCAAAGCATTGTCGCGTCGCTTCATCCGCCGAGGAACGCCCACACCACCTGAAGACCATCACGCCCGGACCACTCCCACTACCGCGCACACCCCAGACATCAGGAGTGCCCGACGACCAGCGGTATAAAGCACCTCCTGCCAGTGCGGAGGCCGACTGAAACTCCGGGTGCGCGAGCGCGAGCGCAATTTAACCCACTTCGATCGATATGCGCGGACGGACGCTCGCCCCCCCCGCCCGAATGCGCAAGTCGATAAAGGGCCTCATCCACCCGACCTGCACCGGGAGCAACGCACAAGGCGCCGTCCGAGTGCGCATCCCGAGCATGATATAGCCCCGTCGTGCGGCGTACGCGCTTCGAGTACCGCCGTGCGCGCGCACCCACCGCCTGCCCAGTGCCGAACCGCGCGGAAGAAAGCGTGGCGAAGCCGAAACCTCGCGGAAGAAAGCGCGGAAGAAAGACGCAAGACGCAAGACGCAAGCAAAGAAAGCGTACGCACCCAAGAAGAAAATCGACGGGCCCAGGATGCCGATGCCGAAGGTGGAGAGGACGCAGTTGGCTGCGAGCCAGCTGGGGGAAAGGGGGTGGGTTAGTATTGGAGGGGGAGGAGGAGGGGGGAGAGTGAGATAAGACTGAGAAAGGGGAAGACGAAGACGAATATCGAAAGCTGCGTGGATGTGTGGACGCCTACGCTCGAACACTCGCCAGCCATTACAGGCAGACGGACGGACGAACGAACGAATGATAGGTCGAGGAGGAGCGCCAAGAATGTGGTCAATCTACGCATGCGCCACACGCTGGCGCTGGCGTCGACAGGAGGAGGGACCACGCGCACGCGCAGACCGACTCGAGGGCGCGCCCACGCGTCAAGGCATCGGACACCAAACGACCGCGGGGGCAGGAGATGAAGCAAGGCGGGGAGACACGGCTCGCGTCCCCTTCCTCCGCCAACGCCCACGTCCGTGTGAGCGTCGTCCACATCCACACCTCCATCCAAACTCACATCTGCGTCGCCCTTCGCGCACGAGGGGCCCGGAAGTGGAAGCGCGCCCGCGCCAGCCAAGCACGTCCGCGTATATGACCACGCGCACCGCCGCGCGACTGGCCCGAGCGCATCGGCGCGGGGAAAATCACCTCCCTATCAAGCTCCACAACCTCCTCCCCATGACCACCCCGTCCTCCTCCGCGTCGGGAACACACGACGGCAGAACACGCGTCGCCGCCTCCCTAAGCCGCACCACCGCTCGTCGCGTGCGGGCCACCCAGCTTGCGCCGGGTATGATACGTACGCGGGCCGGGTGGAGGGGGGGTTCGAACTCGCCGGCCTGTACCTGCTGCTCCTCCTCCCCACCATCCCAACGAACGAGCGCAACGCAACGCACGTCCCACTCCGAGCATCGCGCAGTCCGCGCAGACCTCCCACACTCGAAGGCGTGCACGTCCTCCGCCGCTCTTTCTTGCTCTCGCTCTTGCCGCAACTGCGTGCGTGCGTGCGTGCCTCCGCCAACCCCGTCTCGTCTCGCATTCGAAAGCGCGCCCACCCGCTCCAAGCCGCCTCCCCGAAGAAGCGGGGGTGCGAAAAAAAGCAGCCAAAGAGGAAGTGGAAGTGATACACTCGCTCCCAGACCGAACAGTCGCTCGCTGAGCAGAAAGAAGTACAGAAATGAAGAACGGCGCACGCACATCCACAAATTCCCACTCGGCCGATCGGGCCTCGCGTCCTCGGGGACGCGCTGGATCCCGCGCGCTTCGATGCCGACCTGCGAACGGTAGTTAGTATTATTCCTCAGCATTCGAATATGGGGAATATGAGGAATAATGGGGAGAGAGAAGCAGGCAGGGAGGAAGGAAGCAGGAAAGCAGGTAGGAAGGGAGAGAGGGAAAAAATGAGAATAAGAAGTGGTGCGAGGGCGGAAGGGAGGGTGTCAAAGCCGCTATGGAGGAGAAGGCAGGGCGGGGGCGAAAGGGAGGGCGTCAAAGCCGCTAAGGAGGAGAAGGTAGGGAGGGGCGTGCAGACTCCCGACGCGTCGAAGCGGTGCAAATGAAACGAAACGAAAGATGCCAGCGCAAACAAGACAGTCAACGCGCCCCGCCCCGCCGCGGTGGAGCAGGGAATCCAAATGCAGAAATAAACGCGAGATGAAAAAGAAAGACAGCTCGCGTTCACTCGGTCGTGCGCCCCACTCCGCTCGTATCCACAAAAACGCGCAGTACGATATCGCGGGCGGGCAGGTGTGAATGCCGCCTGCCGAACGAGAACGGGGCGCTAGTCCGAGAACAGAAATGATCCAGAAGAGGTAATTAATTGTGGGATGGTGGAAATGAAACGCCGGAGCGCCACCACCATAACAGATAACATAACATAACAGATCGGGCTCGGCGAAGGGCTCGGGCATGCACGGAGACGCAAACGCGGCTCCACTTATCACCGGAGCGAGGAAGTGGAAATGGAAATGGAACGCCCTGGATACGGAAGAGGCATAGTGCGCAGTGGGGTGGGGTGGCACCGAAGAGGAATAGGAATAGTGCGAGCAAGCGAAAGACAAAGTCGGGCGGGGTGGGGCTGGGGCTGGGGCTGGGCGCCGTGGGGTCGAACGCCGCGCCACCAATCACCATCGACGCGACGCTAACCCAATGCGTACGCCGCCGAGCGTAGGCGCGCCCAACGCGCGATACACCCGCCCAAGGCCGAAATGCCACAAGCCATCGACGCGACGCGAAACAGGGATAGTCCACGTCGGACGTCGGACTCGAAGGGGGTGGAGCTGCGCCACCATCGACGCGACGCGACGCGCACCAGGCCGAATGTCGCCGAGGGTGTGCCCGAGTCCGAGGCCCGAGCCCGAGCCCGACGTGCCACCAGTCACCACCGACGCGACGCGACGCTAGCCCGTATGGCGATTGAGCCCGAGCCCGAGTCTGACGCCGAGTGCGACCCCGCAGTGCGAATCCGCATGCCACCTAGAGCCGCTCCGCAGTGCGAGTCCGCGGGACCGCACAGCGCGAACGAGGAGTCGGACGCGATGCGTACGGGCGCAGCGGCGAGGCAGGTCGCGGCGCGCACGCGAAAACGTCGCCGCTCGAGTCCACGAGAACCGGAAGTAGGTATGCAGAAGAACACAAAATAGGTATGTAGAAGAATACGAAGTGAAGAATAGATCGGTCGAACGGAAGGGAAGGGCACACACCTTCCGCTCCAACGCGGCACTGAGTGCGAGGCTGCGTCCCCAGAAAGAGGTGCGGTCGAGTGCGGAGGGGGGCGCGTCGGGGTCGAGGACGTTGAGCGTTTCTACCACATATCCATCAGCTCTCTCTTCTCTTCTCTCCCTCGCCTCGATAACGACGAATGGAACGCGACGCACCGATCTTATCATCAACAACATGGTCGTGGCTCTCGAACACTCCCGCCTGCTTCTCGGGATCCGGACTCGCGCTCTCCACCGACTTGGACTCTTTGATGCTGCTCGACATGATGGGCGGCGGGGCGGTTCAGGTTAAGGAAGGAACCGCAAAGGACCGTATCTTCACTTCACTTGAGGGAGGAGGAGTGGAGAAGAGGAACCACACTTGTGATAGCGCGGATTATTATAACAGCGGGTAAACCATTCGCACCAGGGAGACGGCGGGTAAATCTAATCCATGGCTAGGCACGGAAATGACCATATGCAGACTCGGAAGGAGACAGGACGGTGTGGCGCGGATCGAGATACAGACAGATAGATAGTCGATACGGCAGGTCGCATGTGGTGCCAACTATCTTCGCATCTTCGGGCTCCGGACAGTGGCTTCGCGTGCCTACAGAGCCTATCTTGAGTGTGGGGCCTTTCATTATGTGATATACAGTACATCTCCTTGGTTTCAAGGTTGCAACGTTGAGTTGTCAGTTGTGGTTGAATTCGAGTGTGCTGGCAATTCAGAAGAGAAGAGCAAAAGCACATGCACCTCGGTCCGATAACGCCGATCGTAAGTACGTCACGTCCCAATGGGTGCCGCCGATCGCTCAATCCGGAACGGCGCGGGTGCTGTGAGATTTTTTTTTTAGACGGTGAGAGAAATTCAAAGCGGTGGGTGTTCCTGCCTGGCGTTGATCATAACGCCGTGCTGCTAGCCGCGCTGGACGCGGGTGTGGTGAGATTTCTTTTAGGCGGTGAGAGAAATTCAAAGCGCTAGCTGTTCCTGCCTGCCCGCCTACGGGCCTGACGCGCCAAGGCGATGGTTGGTTGACCATAACGCCGTGCTGACGTGCGCACGCGCACTCGTGTGCCGCTATCTCTTCAAAAATTCATCGGCGCATGTTAGGCCCCCGGTCACTCACCCATAACTCGGTCCGCCAAAAGCCCAAAATTTCCGTTGATTTACCTTACGATTTTGGGCCGTTTGGGCCTTGATTTACCTTACAGCGGACCGAGTTTGGGCACTTGAATTAGCCGACAAACCGATTTTTCGCCCAGGAGGTGAGTTTGGCGCATATTCAAGCCGCCTTGTTGTGGTTGATTGCTTTCAACATGTTTGCAGCCAAACTCCAGCGAAAGTGATCAAAAGATTGCAATTTACTCCCTCCCGCCGAGTATCCTTGTCAAAAAATTTCTCTCGCGCGGAGCGTGATTTACCTTACAACGGACCGAGTTTCCTGGATTTTAGGTTGATTTACCTTATAAGATGGACCGAAAAAGTGAAATTTTGGGCAGTTGATTTACTTTATGGCGGACCTAGTTATGGGCGAGTGACCGGGGGCCTCGCATGTTTGAATCCGGGACCGTATCTTGTCCTTGGCATCGTCTACTCGGCGCCGACCTGCGGTTGCCGACGTCAATCATCAATGCACCACCCACCCCCACGTTCGACCGTCAAGTGGACCCCCCGTTGCTCAAGAAGGACTAGTGAGGATGTCAGTAACAGGACCCACGGCGCCCTCCCGCGTTCTGGTAGCGGAATTCGAAACCGTCAGGACCTCATCCATCTCTGCTGCTGTTCTCCTGGAGTCCTGCTGCCCTGCTCAGCACCAAGTTTGAACAGCATGAATGGACCCACCATGGCACCACGCGTCTTCCCGTTCTCTGGTCTTCGAAGCTTCCACATAAACCTAATATACCCCGGTTCCTCCCATCTGCATCTGCATCTGCATCTGCCCCCCTCGTAGAAAATCTGACCTCCCTCGTCCGAGTCGTGTGGAGTCTGGACGCAAACATCTGCCGACTCGGATGCCCACCATCTCTCAAGTCTGTCTGGAACCTCTGATCACCTACACATACTATTTCTGAACACATTCCGCCCCGGTTCACGAACCCTGCCGTGCCTTTCCGTTTGAACAACAGGGCGAATGGACCCACCACGGCACCACGCGTCTTCCCGTCCTCTGGTCTTCGAAGCTCCAACAGAAACCTAATATACCCCGGTCGCCGGTTCCTCCCATGCAACATCTGCATCTGCCCACCTCCTCAAAAATCTGTTGTTCCCTGGCCTTCTGGTGCACCCCCACATGTTCCCACGTCTGTCTTCCCTCGCATGATTTAGATTCGTCGGAATCCCTTCCCTCGCCTTCCATGAACATGAACATGAACATCTGCTTTCAAGTCTTCTGATCCCCTAGGTTTCCTGGTGCAACAGATTTCATTATCTGAACGCAACATAAATAAATTTCGTCTTCCTTCGGTCCGACATCTTCAAGTTCTAGACGCCGGCCGACATCTTCCCGCGAGTATCAATCCAACTTCTCTGTGGCCTTCCATGGACATGCATGATTCATCGGAATCCCTCGCCTTCCACGAACATCCACCATCTTTCAAGTGTTCATCAGACTTTCTACAGATTTCTTGAACTCACTTGAATGTCCTTGATCTTGCTTGAATTGGGTAATCAAGTACACAAGCTACAAGCAATCAAGCCAGGTTCGAATCCCGCACAAGTAAAAAAAAGTTTTTTTCTGTGAAGTGCACCATTGTTTTCACGCAAATTGGAGCAACTTTTTTTGCCAAAAATATTGGGTTCAGGCGGAAAAGCACATTCAAGAGCATTCCAGTGCCAAGAAATCTCTGAAAAGGCTGATGTTCTGATCTCTGTCCCTGGCCGTGGCGCAACATAACATTCTGAACACACTTGATCTTCCTTCGGTTCACGAACCCTGCGACGCCGTACCTGTCCTCTTCTATACGCCGACATCTTCACGCTCTGGACCCCGGCCGACACCTTCCCGCGTGGGCCTTCTATGTTGCCGAGTCGGAACGCGGGGTCCGACGTGGGGTACCCTTCTTTTCTGCTTCTGCCCGAACTCCGCTTGCCGTACATATACATCCCAACGACTCGGACAGATGAGTCGCCTAGTACCCACCAACGCCCACCGGCCGTTGCCGCTCCCGCGACATCCTCCTGTTCCGGTCTCCGCTTCAACTCTGATCATCTTCGACGTTGGGGATACAAATGGGGTACCCGTTCGACTCGGGGTCAGGTCATACGGGGCTTGAAACCTTTTTGAACTCATGGCCAATGTGTTAATCGATTTCTCTCGCTCAACCATCTTGAAGTTATAAAGAGACCTGGCGGCACATGGCGTGCACCTACGATTATTCCCATTGATCAAGTGAAATCGAGTGGGTCCCGTTCGACGCGGGGTCAGGTCATACGTGCAGAGAACATTTATTCTTTCCGGTGCAGTTATTTATTTTCAATCATTCCACACCAGTGAGTCAATGCTCTTCGAGAAGTAGCAGAAAACCAAAAATCAAGTCAAGTTGAACCTGTCCGATATGCCCGAAGTCGTCTCTTCCTCGACCAGGGTACTTATAAATATCTGGATGCCATATATTCCATGCGTTCAACCTTTCAACAGAGCATAACGAGACCTGGCGACACATGGTGTGCACCTGCGACTTGTCGGCCAGCGCATGAAAATTCAAGTGGGCTCCCGTTCGACTGGGGGTCAGGTCATTTGAGAACAGGGTTGGTATGTTTTTCTGCTCGTCTATACTCCCTGTCCCTTGCTGCAGTTCACCGGCACCCACAAAGAGCTTGCCGGGTGTCTTGTTGTACCACTTGTGTGTTTGGGATGTGGGCGGAACACGGCCGAGATGCCCGAACTTCAAGCTGAACATTTTCAATTCCCTCACATCACCCGGACACAAACTTAATGGAACAAGACCTGGTCGCACGCGGTGTGCACCCACAATTGTTAAAAATTTGCCACAACATATAAGTGAGATCCCCGTTCGACTCGGGGCCGGGTCATTCCATGATGAAAGTGACCTTTTTCTTCCTCTCAGCCTGCGGTCCTCCCTCCTTCCCCCAATATCCTCCATGGACGGCATTCTCGACAAGCTCCTTGTCACGACTTGAGCTTGAATTGAAGGTAGGTTCAACTTGTCCGAGATGCCCGACTCGGGAGCTGGAGATGTTCAATTTTCCTCACATCACTGGACACAAACCAGAGCCAATGACCTGGGCGCACCCGGTGTGCACCCACAACTCGTAGGCCAGCCCAAATTCCTGAAGAAAAATATGTGGGATCCCCGTTCGACTCGGGGTCAGGTCATTTGAAAACTGGATAGGGGTTTTTTTTAATGCTACTCTGTATTCCCCATCCCTTGCTGCAGTTTACCGGCACCCACAAAGAGCTTGCCGTCTGTCTTGTTTTATAACTTGGGTGTTCAAGCGCGGCTGAACTCGGCCGAGATGCCCGAACTTGAAGCTGAGCATTTTCAATTTCCCTCACATCACCCGGACACAAACTGAATAGCACAAGAGCTGGTCGTACACAGTGTGCACCCACAACTTGTTTATAAACTTGATCTCAGAGACATCTAAGTGGGCACCCCGTTCGACTCGGGGTCAGGTCATGACACAGGAATTCGTGGAATTTTTGTATTTCAATCCCCATTATGCACCTCGGTGCTCAGGTCATCTATGTAAATGCAAGGCAATCTGAGGCTCAATTTCTTATGTTCAAGTATCGCAGAGTCGAGTTGAACCTGTCCTAGATACCCGAACTCAACTTCCTGCACACCAACTACAGCATGAATATCTTGATGTCAACCCTGCCTGTCGTGTATTCCAGTGTTCAACAGTGTATAACGGGACCTGGCGGCACGCGGCGTGCACCCACAACTTGTAATTCGGTGTGAAGAAATATAAGTAAGTGGGATCCCCGTTCGACTCGGGGCCAGGTCATAACACACCATGTTCTTGGAATTTTTGTTTCAGTCCACGGTATGTATGCACTTCAATACTCAAATCTTTTGCAAACTTCGGTGGGCGAACATGGACTACCATGTATGCATGTATTCGAGCTCTCTATGGCGGATAACAAGACCTGGTTTCACGCGGCGTGCACCCACGACTTGGCAGTGGACAGCCCGACCATGGATACAAGTGGGGTCCCCGTTCGACTCGGGGTTGGGTCTTCAAGGTTCCAGCTGGGATTTTTTTCTCTCCTGGTGCATTCAGTCTGTGATTTATTCTTCAACCATTCCACGCCAGTTAGTGCTCTTCGATAAGTAACTATAGTGGATCTCTCTTTAATGAATAGTAAAGTCGAGTCAGGTCGAACCTGTCCGAGATGTCCGAACTCAACTTGTTGCCCATCGACTAGGACATGAATATCTCGATGTCAACCCGGCCTGTCGTGTATTCCAGGTTTAACAGTGTCCAGCGAGACCTGACGGCACGCGGTGTGCACCCACAACTTGTTAAGGGTGGGAAGAATTATAAGTGGACAGCCCGTTCGACTCGGGGTCAGGTCATGCTGCTCCGGACAGAAATTTTTCATCACATTGAATTTTGGTATTTCAATATTAGTGCATGTTATGCAAATCAGTGCTCAGGTCACCTGAAATGCACGCAGTGGGAGCTTGGAATATTGCAGAGGAGGTTAAATCTGTCTGAAATACCCGAAGTCGACTCTGTCTTGACCACTGGCAGGGTATTAGCATATGAATATCTGAATGCCATGTATTCCATCTAGGCACAGGGTATAGAGAGACCTGGCGGCACACGGTGTGCATCCACAACTTATATTATGGTACGGATATATGAGAGGGATGATCCCCGTTCGACTCGGGGTCAGGTTGTTGCAGACCGTGATCGTCGCTTTTTTCCCTCCGTGTATTCTATTTATTTATCATCCTCAATCAACTACGCTCATGCCAAATCCTCCGCCGAGATGCAACGCCTGAAACATTGAAGAGTCAAGTTGATCCTGTCTGAGAAAGCTGTTGCTCAAGTTGTCTCTTTCTCGACCAGGATACTTATGAATATCTGGCTATGTATTCAACTGTTCAACGGTGTACAACAAGACCTGGCGGCACGGGGTGTGCGCGCACAACTCGTAGTCAGAGGATCTGTAATACAAGTGGGTTCCCGTTTGACTTGGGGTCAGGTCCTGTTACAGACCACAATCACCCTCGCTTTTTTCTCTCCGTGTATTCTATTTATTCATTATCCTCAACGAAATCTGTTCTTACACACCCAATAAGGGAAAATCTCCCCATAGGTGAAAAGGTGGGCTGAAAGGACGAGCAATTTTTGCTATTGGATCGAGAAATACCGGTCCAATGGCAAAATTCACTCAGCCTTTCCGCGCACCTTTTCACCTATGGGGAGATTTTCCCTTATTGGGTGTGTTATGCCGAATCCTGCAACGAGATGTTATCCTGGAATATTGTAGAGTCGAGGAGGATGAACTTGTCCGAGATGCCCGCGGTTGTCTCTTTCCTGACCAGGATACTTATGAACTGGATGCCATGTATTCAACCTTTCAATAGTGTATAACAAGACCTGGCGGCACGCGGTGTGCACCTACAACTTGTAATTGATGACGAGAACTTGAAGAATACAAGTAGGGCCCGTTCGACTCGGGGTCAGGTCATAGCATATTCACTTGTTACATATTTCAATCTGGCACCTTACAGTATTGTTATATCCAGGTTCGGAGGGAGCAGGGATATGGGCCAGTCGCCAGCGGACACAGCGGAGCAACACCGAGGACTTCTGGTATGAGACCGAAGACTCCGGTATTCCAGAGTAGTAGGGAGACGACCGGAGTAACACAACACCACAGTACAGAGAACGAGTGCACTACCCGCGCTACCAGAGAGACGAGCGAACACAAGGGGAGTATTCCGGTTATTCGGAGGCTGGAGAGAACCCAGAAGCAACTACAGGGCGCAGAAGCAACTCAATAATTAAACTGAAGAACAGGAGTGTAGTCTAGGGGATTAAATAGTAAAGTACTCTATTGTAAAGGTATAAGGAGATAGATAAGGAACCATGCGGAAATACAATAGAACCTGATCACCTCATGTTGTTGGAGAAGTTGAGAAGAGATGTAAACCATGTGGTGTTCTAAAGCATGTGGAAAGAAGTAGCAACCATATGCTTGACTCCAGACACATGGTAAGTCATTCAGTTCGACGCACATTGTAAAGATAACGAGTCACCGAGGACTCCGGTAGTCTCCGGGATTCTGGTAACTCCGGAGACACCGGAGACTCCGGAGTGTTAGGTGTCGACTCCGGAATGCTTCCATGATGTGCGCACACGGATATAACAGTATCCCCCTCTTGGGTTCGGCTCCCTAGACGAACATGTCGTACCAGAGTACCGGAGGGATCCTGAGTGTAGAATGTAGTTGTCATGTGCATGCATAGGATGATGTATGATGTCGGAATGCATAAGAGAATTTTTTTGAATATTTTATCCGCTTGAATTTCTGCCAGGATTTGAATATTCACTGAGTTCCAGAACGAGTCACGTGTTGTGACGTATCATGTGCTTCGGTTCCGTAAGTCGACTTTTGCCCTTTGACTCCGAACCACCACCACCCCAGACGCTCACCGCACACCACACCCAATGTCTGCAACGAACAACACCCCAACTGGAGCTGCTGGGGGCTCGAGTGGAGGACATGGAGGGGGGCCGGAGAAGGACGGCTCTGGAGGAGAAGAACTCGGTGGCACGGAGACCACGCCACAGGAGACGGAGGTGGAGCGTAAGGCCAGACTCGCATTGCGGAGCGAGGATCTCGCCAATGGAGTTGAAATGTTGATTGCGGATGAACACTGGCGACTCAATGCGCTGACGAAGGAGGAGCGGAAGAGGAAAAAGGCGGACAAAAAGGCGGAGAAGCAAAAACGCGCGGGGAGCGACTCCGAGGTCGTGGAGATTCCTCGCCCCAACTCCGGGAGTCGTCCACTCATCCAGAGACCAGTCGGTGAAGGTGAGTGAATTCTAACCCGATGATCTTCGACTCCGGAGGCTAAACATTTCGTAGCATGGGAAGCTTGCGCCAAGCGGGGCGAACACTGCTACCCCGTGCATGAGAACGGCAAGTTTTCAACCTGCGCACGCTGCTCGGACAAGCGGATTGCTTGTTCCTTGAACGCCGGGCATCCCAAGGTGAAGTGGGCAAAACACGATCCCGGAGAACGTTCCGGTCGATCTTGGAGTGGTGGTAAAGGAACCGCGGCGAAGAAGATGAGGATGCAGCCACCGCGTCAACAGCCGGAGCATGGCTCGACGTCAGACGTTGGCATGGAAGGCGCCCCAGGACCATCTCGCCACCGCTATTGTCTCCGGAGCGGCTCTCCGGAACGTCGGTCGACGCAGGCGGAGTTGAGGGAACTCCGCGAGCAGCTTGCTGAAGTAACCGGATGCGTAAGGGTTCTGGAGAAACTTCTTGGGAACCACGAGTGCCATTGTCTCCGAGATGCGAAGGAGGAGCTTGAAAAGGAAGCAGATAAGGAGGATGGAAATGATGGAGGGGATGAAATGGAGTTGTGAAAATAAAAAATGTAAATGTAAATAGACTTGTTGTATGTTTTCTTGGTTTTTTTGTAAGATGTATAAGTCCGTTTGCGTCTCCGAAGTTCCGGTCTGCCGGTGTCACGATTCGATTCCAATCTTATCGTTCCAACGCCATCTGAGACTGTTGCCAAACAGGAGCACACAGATAAGATAACGGCGGACGACACCCCTAAGCCTGAGCCAGAACGGGAAAAGACCCCTGAGCCCAAGCCTACACCTGAAAAGGGATACGGCTTGAGTATGGAACTAGTCGAGTTCGAGGACCTGAACTACGACGACGAGATCTTCAACACCCCTGAAGATCAACAGGAACAGATCTTCGGCACCTCTGAGGATCAAGACGAACAAACCTTCGGCCAAGAGTCAACCGAAGGCGACAACTCTGAAGTCTCGGAAGAGGAGATGCCGGAGCCCGAGTCAACCCCCGAGAGTCGAAGCCGAGCCCAGCTACAAGAGTGGCTCGACGCCCTCGAGCAGATCACGTTCGGCAGCCAAGCTGGAGACGAAGAAGCCGGCAACCAGCTAAGGCAGAGACTGGCCGAACTCGAGCAGAAGGTTCTCCAGGAAGAAGCCGAAGAGAACCAAGCCGCCGACCAAGGGATCCCAGATATAGATCCTGAAGTCGAGGATCTCGTAGACGCCCAGAATAATAAGGGTGATAACGAGATAGCGGAACGGGCACAGGTTGAAGTGCCGAGGCGCCCACAGGCGTCTAAGATAGTGGAAGCGCCCAAGCGCCTAAACTATATCATGCTACCGGAAGAAGTCCCTCGGACAGAACCGGTTAAAGGCAAGAACCGGAAGGAGATAGACAATCTCTTCCGAAGGCTATTAGAAGAAGATAGCGAAGGAGATGACAAGACGGAGGAAGAAGCCGAAGCACGGCTCATCGCAGAGAACAACGCGCGATGGGAAAGGTGCTTAGAGTACCGAAGGAAGCACTGCGAGGAATACGGCAGTAACGGCAGCGACGACGATGAGCCAGAGCCGCCGCAGGACTTCAGAGGGAACACGACGTACGAGGACAACCCCTCAGACGACGAAGAGTTCTACAACAGGAACTCAATATGGGAATAGAAGATATCCCTATCAGGACATGGCACCGCCATTGTAGATTAAACGGGAACGCAGTCTCGCGCTAAGGCATGTCACGAGTGCGGGTCACCCGCGAGTCATCCCGGGTTTACCCGTGGGAATACTCGTAGGAAACTTGACCCGCGGGTTCGAGTACCCGTGGCCACGGGTATCTACGGATCCGAGTCGTGATTTCTACAAAATGTTTTTGACCCGTGAGTCTGAAAGTTGCTCAAAACTTTGAGATTCAACTAAATAACACTAAAAGGATAAACTGACCCGCGAGTTGATCCATGGGAAACCCTGACCCGCGAGTCAAGTACTCGTGAACGCGGGTTTACCACGGATCCGAGTATGGCTCCGAAAGACGCGAGTACCCGTGCCACGAGTCCGGGTCGACTCGCGAGTTAACTCGTGACATGCCTTATCTCGCGCGACACACATTGTCCGCTTGGGACAATCCGCAGTGACTAGTCACGCGTGACGCTCCGGGAGCGCTTCACCAGAAGACATGGCGGAACACAGAAGGCCGTACACCGACAGTACCGCCCGACAGCTGTCGCCTGCCATACAACGCACACACCGATCACGGGAATACAGAAGCCCTACGATCGAAGAAGCACCAAGGACACATGGTGTTAATAGAAGACCTTGATCGAGGGACCGATCGACGAAGAACCCGCACCCACATGGCAAGACACACGCCAAGGTGCATGGTGGATATTATTGGCTCACAGACAAAGCCTCGGACGAAGGATCAGTGGAGACGACGAGAGAACTCCCAGCATACAGAAGTAAAGGTGTATGCCGATCCATGAAGACAGGCTGGACGCCAGGAGCCGCAGTATGTATATATTAAATGACACCTGCCACACGCACGACAAAGGACAGCATAACGCATGCTTAAAGGTATTGCTCACAGGAGCACACGAGGCTACGAACAATTGCCACGCAGTCACTACCATATTTAGTAGTTAGTAGTTCACACCTAGACAGTATAAGTACGACTAGTTAGTAGAGTATTCTGTACCCTCCCTAGTCGTTTATTCGATCATCTTTACGAAGCCTCTGGCTGGACTAAGATCTCACTCCCCAATCCACTATCTCAGTATAGCTGGACGAGATTAGATTACCAGGGCTTTGTCTGTGACAGCCGGAGAGTCTCCGAAGTGAACCGGAAGCTAGTTTTCGGGCCCGGGCTTGTTCGGATAGCGACGGTGGAAATTTTCGATGTGTTCCGCAGCGTTAAGATCGTCAGGTCGAACCCAAGTATACTGTTCATTCGTATTTTCATACCCAAGCCATTCGACTTTGTAGAACAGGGGTTTATTGAACCTCCGGTCCAACTTAGAGTCAACGATTTGTTTGATTTCGAAATGCTCATCGCCTTCTTCATCAATTTCGACCGCAGCCGGAGGGGGCTCCTCACGACCGGGGAATGGATTAGGATGATGGAGCTCGAGCTGAGAGACATGGAATACGGGGTGAACTTGGGAAAGAGATTTCGGGAGTTTGACCTGATAAGATGCAGCAGAGGGCTTTCCGATGACCTCGTACGGACCGACAAAAGTCTCCATGAACTTCCGGGTAGGTCTTGTGGTACTGAGGTACTTGGTCGTTACAAAGACTTGATCTCCAACTTTGATCTCCAGGTCCGGAGAACAAACTTTGTCTCCGGTCTCCTCGCATCGCTCCTGGACGCCCTTGAGCGACTCCCGGAGGAATTCGTGGAGGTCCTGGAGATTGACGACAAAGTCCCGGGCGTAGGTGTTAGCAAGATCCATCTCCGGATTGATGGTGATGGTCGGGTTATAGCCTTTGTTGGTGAAGAACGGAGAAATTCCGGTAGATGCGTTCGGAGCGTTGTTGAGAGCAAACTCACATAGCGGAAGGAGTTGGTCCCAGTCGTCCTGCCGGTACGAGCAGAAAATCCGAATATACTGCTCAACGGTCTGGTTCATGTGTTCGGTTTGACCGTCCGCCGAAGGGTGATAACTGGAGGTATAGTGCATCTTCATGTTGAGAAGTTCGCCAAGTGACCGGAAAAAAGAGGAAACAAATTCCTTGCCCCGGTCGGAGGTAACATGACCGGGGACACCGTGCTTGGAGAAAACATGAATAAGGAAGAGTTTGGTGAGGCGTTCGGAGGTGACATTGACATCGCAAGGTATAAGGATTACTTGCTTGGATGACCGGTCAACAATTACCAGAATCGTGTCGTAATCGCCGGAAAGGGGAAGTTTTTCAATGAAGTCCATGGATATTGAATGCCAAGGACGTAGAGGAACGGGAAGGGAACGAAGGAGGCCATAAGGCTTATGCCGGGGGGCCTTGTTGCGCCGACAGGTGATACAGGACTTGCAATAATCCCGGACAAATGACCGAAGTTCCGGCCAATTGTACTCACATCGTACCGCAGCGAGGGTTCTGTTCTGTCCAAAGTGACCGGCGAGGATGTGGTCGTGCATATACTGCATTACACGTATCCGGAGCGTGTCCGGTTCATCTCCGGGGACTTGCGGAACCCAAATGCGATTGTCGTACCAGAGCATACCAGAATCGTCTGTAGACCAGTGCTTGGAGGTACCGGAACCAGTGGCGTTTAAGCCAGCAACTCCGGCGGGGTCGGTGTGGATGTGAGTCTTGATTTCGGAGTGGAGCTGTTCGACATCCATAACCACCAAGGCTCGAAGAACGATCTCTTCAACATATGAAGCCCGGAGTGACGCACCAAGCTGATCTTGACTGAAAATAGGACGGAAATTGTGAGGATACAGCTGAGTGTAGTGCTTATCCCCCTCCTTTGGGTAGACGTCCCATCGTCTAGTCAATGCGTCGGGTTTTCCTCCGAGTTTTCCGGGACGGAACCGGATGACCATATTAAAGTGGCAGAGGTACTCCGCCCACCGGACCTGGCGACGAGTGAGGACCTTGGTCGTCGCAAAGTACTCCAGGTTCTTGTGGTCGGTGACAACATCGACCGGCAACTCCGGTCCTTCGAGGTAATGCCGCCATTGTTTGAAGGCGTCGAAGATGGCCAGGAGTTCCTTGTTGTGCGTGTCGTAGTTAAGTTCCGCGGCAACGAGCGTCCGGGACCGGAACGAAACCGGGTGGAGTTCGCCATCGTCGCCGATGATTGACAGAATGGCGGCGATGGCGTAGTCCGAAGCATCAGTCTCGATGGTAATCTGTCGATTGGGAATCTAGTGAGACAGAACCGGAGCATCTTCGAACTTCCGCTTGAGAGTGTCAAAAGCTAGCTGACAAGCATCACTCCATTCCCACCGGGTCGTACTCCGGGTGAGACGGGTGAGAGGAATGGTGATGTCGGAGTAGTGGTAGATGAACCGCTGATAGAAATTACAGAAACCAAGGAAGGACTGAACGTCCTTAACCTTCCGGGGAGTAGGCCATTCAGAAACCGCGGCGATTTTCTCCGGAGACATCCGGAAACCATCCGGAGACAGGATGTACCCGAGATATTCACAGGTCGTCACGGAGAACTCACACTTGGGGAGTTTGCAGAAGAGACCATGCTCTCGTAGATGCCGGAGAACCTCCTTGACATGATTTTTGTGGTCGGCGGGATCGTCGGAGTAAACGAGGATATCATCCAAGTAGATAATGATGTTCACGTCGAGCAGATCAGCGAAAATCGTGTTCAGGAAGCGTTGGAAGGCGGCCGGAGCATTAGATAGTCCCTCCGGAACAACTTTGAACTCGTAGGAGCCATAGCGGGTTCGGAAAGCGGTTTTCCACTCGTCTCCGGGAGCGATTTAGAGAAGATGGTAAGCATGCCGGAGATCGAGTTTGGTGTAAATACGAGCCCGGCCAGGGGCATCGAGCAGATCGGCAATGAGGGGAAGCGGATACTTGTCTTTCTTTGTGATCCGGTTCAACCCTCGGTAGTCTACACACAACCGGAGACTGCCATCCTTCTTCTTGGCGAACAGAATTGGAGCCCCGTGACTTGAAGAAGAAGGATAGATAAATCCAGCCTTCAGGTTCTCGTCAATGTACTTGCGGAGCACCTTTAACTCAGCTTCGGAGAGCGAGTATACGTGGCCAATAGGAGGAACTTCGCCGTCGACTGTTTCTATCTTGAGATCAAACTCGCGATGTGGAGGAAGCGCGAACACTTCAGACTCCGAGAAAACATCGGCAAAGTTGTGATAAACTTCAGGCAGTCCGGTGAGGTCCGGTGCAGCGGCCGAGGCACCCCGGAGCGAGGCTTCGCCCGGCGGTGTTGCGTGCAAGGTATACTGGACAATATCCTTGTCTTTAAGCAGGACTCGGTATGCGGCAACGGAAACTAGGGACACTGGCGGAGGGGTAGAGAAAGGACGAGGCATAGTAGCACCCGGAGTGTCCATAGAAGGACCGGAAGGACTCCGGTGTACACCGGAGTCAACTGGAGGTATTCCAGACGTATTCATTGAAGGACCGGGAGTGTCCATAGAAGGACCAGGAACCGGAGACGTCGACCCGATCGGTTTAGACACTCCGGAGGGGTAAACCACACTCGGAGATCTCTCGTCCGTAATTGGAGCTACCGAAACAGATTCCGGCATTATTGCCGGAGATGTCGACAGGGATGAACCAGAGGGAATAGGTTTGAATGTGATAGAGGCCGGCATCCAGTCAATCAACGGATTGAAACGGTGGAGCCAATTGTATCCAAGAACCATATCACAAGGAGGATCCAGACGGGTGACATAGAAGTCCTGAGATAGGACCTCTCCGGTTGGGAACCGGAGCAACAAGTGTAGCTTCCGGTTGATTATTGAAGAAGAGCCGTCGAGGTACCGGAGTTTTACTGGGGGCACTGAGTACGGAATAAAGCCATTTGATTCCACAATTTTTCTAGATATAAAACAATGAGAGGAACCAGAGTCAATAAGCGCACGTAACAGGGAGTTGAATCCTGCAGCAATTCGTGGTACACTGGACGGCAGAATGGTTGAACATTCGTCCTTGCCAGACAGATGAGAGTCAGGAAGTATGAGAGATGGGGACAGATCAACGTAAAGGGCATTAGGCAAAAGAGCGGACGCGTTGAGACGCACCTCAGAGAGATCCCCGGAGTCAACACAACCCGGGTGGGGATCGGAGGTATGCTCCAGGCTGCTGATCAATTTTTTGACGACTCCGGAGTGGATGCATCTCCCTGCGGAGGCGTTTCCGCTTGAGCAGCGCGACCGTTGGATTTCTCCAGACGTTTCTTGCATTCGTCCGCAGTGTGACCCTGGCCTCCGCAATATATGCAAAGATTGTTCTTGCGGCGGCGCTCCCGCTCCGACTCCTTGATTTTGCCATCGGCACCGAGTTTATCGGTGTAGGGCTTAGAGGTGCCAGCTTTGTTGTTGTTGGCCTGGCCACCCTTGCCGGTAGCACCTCCACCTCCGGAACGGTTTCCAGAGTTGGAGTATGGAGGGGGAGCGGTGGAGGACGAGTTTCCAGAGGGCCTAGAGGGATTCCCACCATGCTTCTTGTCCTTCTGTTTACCAGAGGACTTGGTATTCCGGTCTCCGGAGTCATCCGGCGGACCGGAAGGACCGCCACGGCCACCGGAGCGTCCGGCGAGGGCTTGTGCAAGCTCCCGCTCTCGCTATTTCTCCGCCTCACGCTTGTGGTACCGGGCATTGATACTCCGGGCCACCGTTTTGACTCCGAGGAGCGTATTGTTGTGGGCGACCCGGACCATCTCGTCCTTGATACGGCGAGGGAGTCCTTCGTAGAACTGATGGCGGAGAGCAGAATCACCCCAGTCTGTGAGACTGGCCAGGGTGTCGAAAGCGAGGACATAGGTCGCAATTCGGTCACCTGTTTTCATATGACAGAGACGGATGCGATCCTCCGCATCACCAACCGGGTCATGCGGACCGAAGTTGGTAGAGAGCTCCTCAATGAAGCGCGGAAAATTGTTATCCCACGCCGGAACTTTGGTATTGTAGAGGTTCGGCCTGAACCACTGCTGAGCGATGCCCCGGAGGTACGAGATGATGAAGTAAATCTTGTCGTCATCTCCGGGAAAGTCTTGAGTACGCTCGGCAAAGTGGAGATAACATTGGGAAAGGAAAAGGGGCAGTTTGTCCGGGTCGGAACCATCAAAGGTGTCGGGGTTCCGGAGATTAGACTTGGTGGAGCGAGGTGCTTGGGAATTCCGGACAAGAATGGACATAGTCTGCGAGAACTGCCGGAGGGTGTCTCTCATCAGCAGATCATCGGCGTCCGGAGTGCGGCCCCGGCGAGGCGCCGGAGGTCCGCCTCTGCCGCCAGCTCCGCCACCACCTCTGGGAGGTCCACCAGGAGATCCTGGGGGTCCTCGACCAGGAGGACGGCCTCTGTTTGGAGAGTTGGCTCCAGAACCTCTGGGCGAGCCGCCTCCTCCGCCTCCATCACCACCGGGGGCAGGAGCGGAGTGAGAGCGCGACGCATGGGATCGACTGCAGGACCGAGGTCGAGATCGAGACCTCGCCGGAGATGGCAGAGGTCCTCTCGGCGCATCACTGGGTACGTCCGGTGGCTCGTTCGAAGTAGGCGAAAGAGCCCGGCCAGAACCCAGATTCGGAGCCGTAATCGGAGTGTCGTCGAAGACACGAGGATGAGGTGAGGCAGGATAGCGGGTAGGATTTTCAGGAGTGCGGGGGGTTGTTACCAGTCCGGGAATATTGATGGGGTCAATCTCCACGCGAGGCATCGAGCGGCGTACCGTGACTCCGGTCGGAACCGGAGTAGAGCGCATCATGCCTACCCTGAGCACGGGATTGATGGTGAAACCATGAGCAGGGGAAGTCAAGGGAACAATGTGACTGTAGAGACGAGATTGGCGCCGATCGGGGTCGGGCGCAGGCTCGTCGTTGTGAGACATGTCGGAGTAAGTTGATCAAAGAAGATAGCGTGAGTAGGTGAGTTTAATTATACTGTTATATCCAGGTTCGGAGGGAGCAGGGATATGGGCCAGTCGCCAGCAGACACAGCGGAGCAACACCGAGGACTTCTGGTATGAGACCGAAGACTCCGGTATTCCGGAGTAGTAGGGAGACGACCGGAGTAACACAACACCACAGTACAGAGGACGAGTGCACTACCCGCGCTACCAAAGAGACAAGCGAACACAAGGGGAGTATTCCGGTTATTCAGAGGCCAGAGAGAACCCAGAAGCAACTACAGGGCGCAGAAGCAACTCAATAATTAAACTGAAGAACAGGAGTGTAGTCTAGGGGATTAAATAGTAAAGTACTCTATTGTAAAGGTATAAGAAGATAGATAAGGAACCATGCGGAAATACAATAGAACCTGATCACCTCATGTTGTTGGAGAAGTTGAGAAGAGATGTAAACCATGTGGTGTTCTAAAGCATGTGGAAAGAAGTAGCAACCATATGCTTGACTCCAGACACATGGTAAGTCATTCAGTTCAACGCACGTTGTAAAGATAACGAGTCACCGAGGACTCCAGTAGTCTCCGGGATTCTGGTAACTCCGGAGACACCGGAGACTCCGGAGTGTTAGGTGTCGACTCCGGAATGCTTCCATGATGTGCGCGCACGGATATAACAAGTATGCTTAAATCGGACCTAAAATATCGCGAGCGTCGGTGGCTGCTACTGAGGCAAACATCTGGACTGATGTGTTCAAGCTCGCAATAGCAGATAACAAGACCTGGTCGCACGCGGTGTGCACCCACAACTTGTCCAATGTGAGCGTCGGATGAACAAATACTGTACCATTACGTTCAAATCGACAGGGGGGGTGACACGTGACTGGTTCAACGAATTCGACATTTCGACAACCCCCGAAAAGGCGTGTGACAAGGGAAAATTTTTGACATGGGCCGTAAATCTTACCCTTCTCTTGAAGGAACTTTCTTGGGATAGTACAGAAATATTTGCGCAATGTTTGAAGCCTTGTTGCTATTTTATTTCCCATTCTTTTTGCAGGCCACTTTAGGGTGATTTTAGGCCAGAAACCCTCATATTTCAAAGGTGCGGGTACAAATGGTCCAGAAATTGGTTTAAACCACACTCAGCAAGGGTCGGAAGTTGCAGCGATTTTTTACACTGTTTTGCACGATTTTTCGGCGGCATGAGGAACCGCTGGACCTATTCGACACCGGGCTCCGTGATGTGTGACTGCGACCAAAATTTGATATCAACAGGGGGGTGCGTGACACGTGACTGTCGATTTGAATCTAATGGTACAGTACACGTGGGCTCCCGTTCGACTCGGGGTCAGGTCATGGACAATTGCAATGCCAACTTTTTTCCTTCCAAGTCATCCAACAATTCGTGTTGCCCTAGGCTGCTCGGCTACGTAATTTGGCTTCAATGCAGGGGTAGAGAATGGAAGAGATTCCGACGAAATCAACAATGGTGCTCAGGCTCAATTCTCCATGGTTCATTTGAGGTATGAAGGGGAATGAGAAAACCTGGTGGCACGTGGTCTGCACCCACAACTAAGCCTCAGCCAGAACAATACCTTGTCTCCGCCTTCCACGCTGTCCACCGCTGCTTACTCTCCAAGCGCAAGACCCTCAAGCTTCATCTCCACTGGGTCCCCGCTCACACGGGAATCGCGGGCAATGAGGCCATCGACGTGCGGGCGAAGGCGGCCGCTCAAGGTTCCTCTACTGCGCTGACGACAAGCATCCGCACCCTCGAGCGCCCGCTGCCGGTCAGTAAGGCGGCGGCAATGGCAGCGGGAGCGAAGGTGTTCATAAACGAGTGGAAGAGGGAATGGTCCGCCTCCCCCCGCTGCACGCGCTTAGGCCTGTTCGACTTCACCGCCCCCTCCAGCGCCGTCTCGCACATGTACGACAATCTCTCCCGTCCCCAATGCAGCATCCTCACGCAACTCCGGACGGGCCACATTGGCCTGAATGCCCACCTCCACAAAATTACTGTCCCCCCCTCTCCCAACTGCGCCCACTGCCCCACCCCCGAGACCGTCACCCACTTTCTCCTCCAATGCCCCGCTTCCAGGCCTCAACGCCTGAAGCTCATCCTGCGCCTCGGCACCGCTCGGCTCTCCCTCAGGCGCCTGCTCGCGACCAAGTCCGAACACAAGGCCGTCCTCGAGTTTGCCCGTGGCACTGAGCGCTTTCCGCGCTACCTGCTGGAATTACAGCCCCAATTTTTCCGTGCTTTCTGTTTCCTTTCTCACTGCACGACTCAAACCTCGCCCATGACCAAAAATCATTTACTCTCATACCACCCCGCTCATTGCCCGGTTACCTACATCACGCATCAAGGTCCCCGTGGGTGTATACAAAAGCGCGCGCTCTGCCAAGGGGACCGGACGCACGCGGGCAACTGAGCAACCGCACCTCTCTCCGTCGTCGACAGTCAACACCCGATCACAGCTTTACAATGCTGTGCTGACTGAAGCTGGCGCCTTCTGCGGCAACAACAAACATATCATGTCCCCGCGGCACGTCCAAGAGTCCTACTAGCACCTCTTGAATATCTGGAGAGTATTCCGCCACTGTGCCGCCACCCCGTCGATAAAAGGTTCTGATGTCCTTTGTTCCCAAACTAGCTTAATCTATCCGTGAGGTTCGGTCGGGCAGCGCGCAGTGTTCGCATTCTTACTCAACCACCTATTCGGACGACTTCACATCCTACGGTTAATACCTTCTTATATGCAGCTCTTTTTTTGAAATGTAAAACAGCAACTGTGGCACGAGCGGCTGGGTCGCAGCTCCGGCCTCCGTTTTGTACTACAAAACGGGGCAGCAAATAGGTAGGGCATTAGAATAAATACGTTTCTGTGGACGTGCAGCTCAAGATAAAATTTTCTCGCTTTTTTTATCTCATCCCAACCGCCTCCCCAATCTGGGCGGCACAAAGGAAAATCATGGTCGTAATCATCTCGTCTCGACTCGCCGCAGTCTTGGCAGTGGCCAGGCATCCCGACGAAACGACCAACGTCATCAGTTTAAAACTTCTCGTCACACTGGTTGGGAGATTCAAGTTTTTCAGCATAATTTACGGTGAAAAATGATGTTTGTTTTTCAGACATTTTTCACCGAAAAAGTGGGTGCAAAACTCAAATCATTTTCACTCTTTTTTGAGCTCAAGGTGAAAAATTCAAAAGAAAGGCAAAAAGTGGTGAAAAATGTTTGAATTTTCCACCTACTTTTTCAGTGAAAAATGTCTGAAAAACAAACATCATTTTTCAGTGTAAATTGTAGTGAAAAACTTGAATCCCCCAACCAGTGTCAGTGACAAAAGACTAGTCCGAATCGGATTGTGTTTTCAAATTTTAACCTCCCTGATGCCAATAGATGAAGAGAAAAACGTCCCTCAGATCAGGCCCCAGATGGCATTGTATTCGATTTTCTCTTGGACGACTTGTCAGAGAAAGTGGAGCAGTGAGTTATATGACTGACCATGAAAGTTCCCGGGCCGACCGAGTCGTATAGTACCTCGTCAGATCGTCGGATGTAAATGTTGGCCGCCAACAACGAAAAATCCTGGGCCGGAGATTTACTCATTACAGCTTCCAAGCTCGAATTTACTTGCCCTCCTCTTGACTTCGCCACCGCAACGGCTCAGTCAGTCAAGGCTTATCGGGAAGATATTGAGGCACGAGCACTTGGATGGCTCCAGCATGACATCGACTCTTCAGTTAAACTCTACCTGCTGCACGGTCGACCCTCGCCGCGAACCTCAAAAGGACAAATCGCCCGCTCAAAAGACTCTGTATCTGAGGCATTGCTTATTCATGATCAAGACTCAGGAACACCGTGAAGCACTAACTTCAATCTTGTTGTCCACTCATCGCCTTGCCTTGGAACAGTTGCGGTATACTGATCATGCCTACCGACCTGTACCCACACACCAACGTCTCTGCCGATTTTGCATGGCTAAAGGGGAAAGCCCAGAACACGCGTTGCTCGAATGCTGGGCAAACCTTCACGGGGCTCCCACTTGCATCCAGGTTCTCTTGACGTTGCATGCAGTTCCTGCCTTGATCGAACAAAAAGAACGTATCCATTTGCGCTTCCTCGGATGCGGGGAATATTAATCGAACCCAGCCTTACCTCGACTTCAAGTTCCTTCAACGACATAGGGAATGCGGCAGTGCGCCACACACCTCATCCGAGATACTCTATTCTTCGCCGTCTCAGATGCTATGGTCGTCCAACAACATCTTACAAATTCAATGGCAAAGAGGTTGACTGAGTGAGAATAGAATGGAGGAGCACGGTGAGGACGGGAATGGATAATTCTCATGGGAAACCCGGTTTCCCGAGGAACCCCCCGCTAAATTACTGAAAATTGAACCGTGAGACTATGGGATTTGATGCGATCAAATATTGACTATTTCATAGGGCTTTCTACTCCGCAGCTCCAGACACTCAAAACATGGATTTATTATAAGTCCATCCCCACGCAGTACCTCGCCATCGACGTACGAAATCTTCACGTAACATCAACTCGCACCATCCTACGATGTGACCAGTATTAGCGAAGAGTTCTCCTAGGCAGAATAATGTGAAAGGCCCAACCTTATAAACACACTGATCGATCATGATCCTTTGCCTCTCCCAGAATGCAATGGTCTGTAGCGGAGGATCGCGGAATTTCTGCACAAATGAACATCAGTGTCGACAAAATTGAGTTATCTGCGGCAGTGCGTAGTTAAGGAGGTAGGTAGTATTCAAGAATTCACCTGGAGCCAATCCAGTACAGCCTGTGCTGGCTTTAGACGGGAAAACATTCGCAAGTGGACCTCATGATGATGATCCGCAGGACTGATATTTCGTGGATGACAGATTTGAGCAAGGGCTCTTTAGCTCGTGCGCTATCTTCAGACTAGGTCGACATTCGGCCAAGAGATCGAGGCAGTAGAAGGTCGGGGTGCCATCTAAGCCAGTATTGAGTTGCATGTTTTTTTTTCTGCTTTTTGCGAAACACAAAAATAAACGAAGAGCTTACGTCGTGAAATCCAAGTCCTCTCTTCAAGACGTGTCCTTGCATTCAGGATCCAAAGGAGCACAAGGTCCTCTGCAATATCTTGCTCAGGTAAGTATAGATCCCCGGCTATATCAGGTTCCTTTAAAAAATCGATGGACGAGTCCCCGGGTTTCAATGGCAATTTCACGAGTTCGCGGAGTTTAAGCAATGGCCGAAAGACTTCAGGATCGTAATGCGGACCGAGGAGAAACACAACCTCTATAAGATCATAAGGCTTCCTAATTTTTGATCTGAGAAGAAAGAGGAGGTCTGCGTTTCGGCAGAGGATCTCGCGATAGAGTCCATCAAACTTGTATGTTGGAGATGTTTGATATGTTGTTGGTGGGCAGTCAACTAGCTCCGCGATGAACCGATGATCCTCCCACAGTCGGGTTAGGTCCCTTGGATACCCTGAATCTCTCTGAAGATTGTGTTGAAAGAGGGGGTTGGAGATTACATGCAAGTGCAAGCATACCTTAGGCCAGGATTTCGAGTCCGCAAAATGGAAGAACATAGCTTTCTGAACCTGTTTATTGCGCAGGAGGCCAATCAATGTCTCGGTGGGGGCGAAACGACTAAGCAGCATCGGGAGGCCGCCCACAATGTTTCTGTAGAAATCGAATGAAAGTAGCACGGGCCAAAATACGCGTAGCTGTCTCACGTGTGAAAGTTCCTCGTATCTACCGCTGCATGGAGAAGTATTGTAAAATAGAGGAGGGGGGATAAAACACTGTATATTCCACTAAACTAAATCCCAGTATTTATACCTCCCAGGAGTACAATGAGTAGGTAGAACAATCGCAGACTGTACAATGCTGAGTTCAAACTCCATAACTACACATGCAATGGTGGCGCACGAAACACGGAGTAACGACGCGTCCAGACGCGTCTCGACGCGTCTCCGTGACTCCAATTTGTGGCTGTGGGTCCAATGTGTCAGCTAGACATGTATAACGCGTTTCACCCGCGTCCACGGCGCGTTGGTTCCACGTTCTCGTCGCGCTCACGTGGCTCTGCCGGGCTGATAAATAATTCCTCGGACTCGTGTCCGGGCCAATTCCAACAAGAAGAAAGTAACCGCAGCACACAGTGCAGGAAATCTGAGTGGAGCCACGGGACTGATACACACTAACGCCCTGACCGTCGTGGATCGCCTAGATAATCGCCGAATGATGCGTGCAAAGGACGCAGAATGTTGGGGCAACCAAATGAAGTGTAAATCGGTGGGAGCTGGAGTAATGAGTGGAGGGCCCGCAGCGCGAGACGGCCAGATCCCGGAGGAAGTAGGAGAAGTGTCTCTATATGTTCTGGATGTGTACCTTGCCAGATGGCATGGAGAACACGAAGCCGTGTTGCGTCTGGGGATACAACTGAGAGGATCTCGGTGTAGAGATCATCGAACGGGGCAGTGCTCCTCGGATCCAGGCGTAACACGGCGGTGAGTCGTTCCGCTGGGTGCGTGTATTCATCGCCGATAAAGCGAATGACAGTGGCGGCATATATGAAAATTCCGGATGACTTTTTGTGCATGACCGCCTCGTGAGCTGGCCAACTACATACAAGGTCGATTCCCCTGGCTAGAAATTCGTGATAAATCCTGGAGAACTCGTCGCAAAGGTAAATCATGATATCTGCATAAGCGGAGTCGTCGGCACAGAGTTCGAAATGTCGGCAGATCGCAGAAATGTCCTGGGGCGCGAGTGTTTCGAGGAGATGTGGCTCTGGATGGCTCGTTATGAGAAGTCGTACAGGAAGACAGGGATCGCGAATCGCTGTAACGAAGAGATAGACAATTTGCTGTTGGATCTTATGATCCTTGCATTCGTCTAAGCCGTCGATCACAATTACGGGGATAAATTGAAGGTTTGGGGTGTTTTAGAAAGGGTGCAAGAGGAGCTTCTGGAATTGCGCCGTCATGGCGCGACCGACTATCAATTTATCTGCTTCAACCGCCTGTTGAATTGGGGTCTCGAGCAATCGCACCCCTGCAAAAAGCAGAGCACGTGCCGGGCAAACAGCCGTCCACTCCCATTGTTGCTAACCGAGACCTGTTTTTGCCACACACCGTCATGTCCTGCCTTTCCTCCCCCTCCCCCTCCTCCTCACCCCTCCCCGTCATCCCTTTATCTGTTTCTTGCTGTGTTTAAATCCAAGGTCACGTAGTACCCCGACCTCTCCCGGACTTCTCTCGCGCTCCCCCGTCGCGTGCATTCGGTTAATGCGCGTCGCAATTTGCTTTTTGTCACTGCCCATCTGGTGGGCGGCTTTCCGCTTGTCCGTTGGTGCTCTGCTTGCATAACGCGACCTTTAGAAGTGAGTGGCCCACGATATTTACCTTGCTAGCGCTTCGACAGTCTGTTTTTCTTTCCTCTTGCTTTTTGTTACGCGTATCTTGACGGCGCCAAAATGTAAATATATTCCGCCTGGAGATGTATGCATCCGGGTGCTAGTAGTACTTGTAACTCACTGTATTACTCTTCTTATTTTTACGGAGTCACTTTTGTACGGGGTACTTGGATTTTGCGCTTGAAATAATAGAACAATGGAAGGTGGCCTTTGTTCGGACAATGAGATTCGGTGGGTGCACGTGCTCTGCTTTTTGCAGGGGTGCGTTTGCACTTAATTGAATTGGGAAGAGCAGTTCCGAAACTGAGGTCGCCAGCTGGTATGCGAGAGTTGCGAATAGGCCATCCCACGTTCCGCGCTTAAATTCCCAGGCCTGAAGAAGAACGATGCGCCAAGGCTGCCCTGATTATGGAGGTCTCCAGCAAACATCTGCGCAAAGGCAGATTTACCCATCCCAGCCGCGCCGTAAAGCCAGAGAATTGTGCTTTCTGTGCTCCTATTGACGGACCAGGCTCTGAGCATTTCGAGAACTCTGGTCCCCGTTCCTGGGTGACAGGTGAGCTCAGGAAGTCGCTCGCCCGAGTCGTGCAGCGCTTCAATCACTACGGAACGGTAGAGAATGTCGAGTCCTATGGGACAGTTTCAGCTTGAACTCGGAGCGAACAACCTACTATATGTCAAACCTGATTCGTCGTATGACTTTACGTTGAGCTGTGTTATGTTACCCGCCACGCTGTTATAGGTCGTGGAGATGTCTGCGGGATAAACCGCCCTCGTCACCGAGAGGCATCGAAGGTATGAACTGGGCGGCTGCGTCATTGCCCACGCCGCTCTGATATCCAATCATTTGAGAGAACGGATTTCTACTAGCACCCGAGCTGGCGGGATTTACGCAGATGCGACTCGGGTCACTGCGATCTGGGATCAAGGTTTACTCCAATAATGTAGTGAGCAGACTGGAAGTAAGCGCACAAGAAGGTCGAACGGCTGTGATTGGTCCGATGCGGGAGTTGAAGACCTGCGTCGCATTCCCGGCCACGTTGTTGAAGGTCCCCCCTTCAATATGGGTGCCGTTCAGAGCGAAGGACATGGCGGTCCACAAAAAAGAGGGTTGGCGCTCGTCCACAGCAATGCGGTAGGGCTGTGGTATGCCCGGCCAATACCCCCGGCCTGTTGAGGCACTGCGATGTGATCGCGAGGGCTCCCATGTCGGGGCAAAGGGTTCGCAATGCCGCCAAGGTCCCTGCAATATTCTCCCAATGCTGCCGTCGGCGGAGAATGATTTTAACATATTACAGTGCATTGTACAGTGTCCAGGCGCCGAGTCACCGCGCGACTTACATGTCCAGCAAAATGTGTCCCCGATGAAAAGTACGCGGTTTTATTCCGCCTGGCCCGGGCGTTACACAATCTATTCAGTACGGATTGCAACCGCCTAACCGGCACGATCCCTCTTACCGGCAAGACCTCCCGCTGCTTTTTCTATCCCGACGACTGGGTGTACGTCAAAGACCCGGTCACATATAGTGCTGGCAAGGTTCGGTTCGGTTTGAGTTCGGGCCACCATCTTCCGAACGCTGAACTCGAATGCCGCGTTCGGTTCAGGCCGAGGCTGAACGCTGAACCTGAACCCGCGTCCAGGTTCGGTTCAGGTTCGAACGTGTTCGAACGCGAGCAAAATTTAGGCACCTCGACACTGCCAAAATACGTCGGCCCTTGAAGGAGCGAGCGGAAAAAAACTCACCAGCAGCCTCCTTGGCATCCCGCTTCGCCTGTCGGCCGCCTGGGCTGCGTCCTGAAGCACGAATAAGAACCGAATCTACCAAGGACGACTCAAGATAAAGAATGACTCGCTTTTTTCGTTCTCAAAGCCACTTGTTCCTGGCGCTCTTTCTCGGCTTTGAGAGCCATAGTGATCTTGCGTTTCTCCGCCGGGGTGAGGGCGTTCAAGTTGGTGTCTGCCATAGGGGCCAGAGAACGGCGTAAAGGGGAGACTCGATCGAATTGGAAGTGAGGGGAGACTTGATCGAATTCGAGGTGGTGGGGAGGAGGAAAGAAGGGATGTGGCGTGAGTCAGGTATGAAACCCGCACGGAACTGGTTTTCCGACGCTGACTGATCGTTGACTGCGCACCGGTGTTATGCACTTCCGACAGAATCACCTGAAAAGGGAAAACAGTTTCTGCGCGCGATAAGGACTGACTCAGAGCTTTGCGGGACTTGGTGCCGAAATTTCGCTTTACACTCCCCTGCCCCGCGCCCTTTTGCTGCACGTCAATAAATTCTGTTATCCCAATGCGGTGCCCCGGCTGCAACGTCGATTTCAAGGGCGGTGACTCTACATCTCAAATTAACCAACAACGATGCGTGTGCCGCCATTTTTCAAGCGGCCGAAAACCAGACTACATTCCCTGAGCCTGCTGCCGACGCAGATGCAGATCTAGAGGGATTCGGTGACCTCTCTACTTATGGATTCCCTCGCAGAAGCACCGCTTTCGAGGGAGATTTCTTTGGGGATGATTACACGCCGGAAGAGCTGGGCTACAATTCGGACGATGAGCCCGATGTCCCACCAAATTCAGACGACGAAGAGGATCCTCCTGCACGCGAGCAAGAGGATGCGAGTCGCGCCGGTCTCGAGGACGGTTACGAGGTCCCTTGTCCCGCTGCCGCTGCTGCGGTGAACGAGGACTCAGTGATGCTTGATGCTGCTTCGCAAACTCATCCTGCGCCGACTCGGGAAGTGCGGAAAGCCGCAGAGGATCGCTTCCACCATAAGCCCATCGTCGTGAAGTTCACCGACAAATACCCTCAGTCTGCCGCGGGCAAACCAATGTCCTCCGTCGTTTCCAAAACATCTGAAGAGGCGTACAAGCTGTTGCTTGGCACCACAACCGACACCAATCCTTACATGCCATTCAACTCTAAGATGGACTGGGAGGTCACCAAGTGGGCGAAGCTCCGAGGCTCTGGATCCACCGCGTTTACCGACTTGCTTCATATCGACGGGGTAAGTACGTTATTTGCACCTGAACAAAATCACAAATTTCTAATGCCCTTCCTTCGCTAGGTGCGGGAGAATCTCTCGTACAATACGTCTCCTGAACTCAATAAAATCATCGACGAGAAGCTGCCCGGGCATCCTAAATTTACCCGCTCCGAGGTCGTTGTGAATGGCGAGGTATTTCACCTGTACTCCCGCGACATCCTCGAGTGTGTTCGTGCGTTGTGGGGTGATACCGCGTTCGCGCCATATCTGTTCGTGGTGCCCGAGAAACATTACATTGACAAGGGGAAGACGATCCGCATGTACCGTAATATGCACAAGATAACTCCTCCGCTTCGCTCCGGCAGACGGAGGATATCCAGATGAGATTATGTGCAGAATTTAGGGCACTGTTCAGGTAAAGTAATATTTTTAAATTCTTGCGAAGCAGAGGAAAGGAAGTGAATGCAAAGTGTTTATATTGTGATTGGTGAATATTCAAGGCAAAACAGTATCGGAAGAGAGAATGCCCAGAGAGGTCGCCCTCAGCGCTTGACCTCAGAGTGAGTCTGATGCGCCTCATTTTGATTCAGGGCAGCCACACCATCGTTGAGGGAGGAAGTCCACTAGCAATTCGCATGTTATAATCAATGATTAAAGGTCTTGGTTCAGGACGGCAGAACCAACGTTGAGGGGAGAAGCCCAGAGAGATGGGGGCGAAGGACAGGATGGATCGATGGGATGGGGGATTTATATCGTGCAGCTGCGGGGTAAGGATCTCGCAGTTGAACAGCCTTCTGGGCCGCGTTTTGAACTGCGCCGTCACGGAATTCTGGGGATTGTGTGAAAATTTTCATTTCCGTGGAATGGTGCACAGGTGCATTGATTGATTTTGAACTGCGCGTGATGAAGCAAGAGCAAAGATCGAGAGGGAGAGGAGAGGAAGGCAAAGGGAGGTAACCTACATGGGGATGGAGCCAAAGAGATCCAAATGAATGCGAGGCATCTCGTTAAAGAACGGTTAATACAGGAAAATGGTGGTGGAGTACGCAAGTGAGTGATTTTAGCTTTAATATTCTTGGGCCAGTCTAATGCCGTACGTAGGAGGCCGTTGAAAAAAATAATCCTGGCGCGACCATCATCCCAATTATTGTTTCATCCGACAAAACTCAGTTGACGGTATTCGGGAACAAGACGGCGTACCCCGTGTACATGACCATCGGAAATATACCGAAGGAGATACGTCGCAAGCTGTCCCGTCGTGGGTACGACCTCCTTGGATACCTCCCCACCTCACGCATGAAAAACGTCAAAAACCAAGCCGCGCGGAGACGTATCCTCGGAAACATCTTTCACGCGTGCATGACCCATGTCCTTGTGCCGTTGAAGGACGCGGGGATCACTGGGATACCCATGGCAAGCGGGGACGGTGTTATGCGCCGGGGTCACCCGATTTGCGTGACTTTTGTTGGCGATTATCCAGATCAGACGCTGGTCACCGCAGTGAAAAACGGTGAGTGCCCGACGTGCGACGTGCCCGGAGACGAGCTCGGGGAGAACACCGAGTTTCCTCTCCGTGACTTGGAGGCAATTCTCAAGGCGCTCGACACTCTGGACTCCGGTCCGTCGATTTACGCTGTTGCATGCGCCAAGGCAGGTATCAGGCCTATCTTCCACCCCTTTTGGGAGGGTCTTCCATACACCAACGTCTTCCAGGCGATTAGCCCCGACATCCTCCATCGGCATTACAAGGGCGTCGTGAAGCACCTCATTGCTTGGCTTACCGAATGCGTCGGAGAGGCCGAGATTGACACTCGGTGTCGGCTTCTCCCCCCCAACCACAATATTCGCCTTTTCATGGGCGGTATCTCGAGTCTCTCTCGTGTCACGGGCAAGGAGCACGACCAGATCTCTCGGTTTCTCCTCGCGCTTGTGATAGATGTGAAGCTCCCCGGCGATGCCTCCTCGAGCAAGCTCGTCGCCGCCGTTCGCAGTCTTCTGGATTTTGTTTATCTTGCGCAGTATCCGATGCACACCTCCCAGACTTTGGCGCATCTGGACAATTCCCTTCAACGCTTCCACACCAACAAGTCCATCTTCGTCGAGCTTGGGGTCCGCGACGACTTTAATCTTCCGAAACTCCATTCCTGCCTTCACTATATTATGTACATCAAACTCTTTGGCACCACCGACAACTACAACACCGAATACACCGAGCGCCTTCACATCGATCTCGCGAAGGACACCTATCGATCCACCAACTTCAAGGACAAGTTCCCGCAGATGACACTGTAGCTGGAACGCAAGGAGAAGATCTACCGGCATGAGAAGTACATCCAGTGGCGTCTCGACGGCTGCCCCGCACCCCCTGCGGTGGAGGTGCTGCCGCCGGGAATTGTGTATGAGTGGCGACTTAAAATGACAAATAATCCGACCCTCAAGGCCGTGCGGCTCACGAGTGTGGCCACAGATTATGGCACTATGTTCTTTCGTGATGCTCTCGCCCGTTATGCCACCCACTTAAACTACCCCACGCTCTCTGCGGCGCAGGTCGAGGCGCGTTCACAGGATCTCACTTTCTCCTTCAACTCCATTCCCATTTTCCATCGCATCAAGTTCACGACTGAGGACCCGTACACGGTTCGCGGTCCCGAGGACTCAATCATTGATTCCATTCATGTTCACGGCACTGGACAAATGACGGGGGTGACAGGTGTGTATCCACTCCACCTTTATTATTTTACTCAACTCAACACTCATTCAGGTTACTGCGTTGCTCAAGTCCACGTCATATTTTCCCTCAACCCTCGGCACACACGCAACTTGTTTCTGCCAGGCATCAATCCGCCCAAGCACCTGGCCTATGTTGAATGGTTCTCTCCCTTCACCGAGCCGGAGTCCGACCACTTGATGTACAAGGTCAAGCGGTCGACAAAGGACGGAGACCGTCTCGCAAGCATCATCCCGGTCGGGAACATTTGGCGCAGCGTCCATCTGCTACCGAAATTCGGACCCGTTGCTCCGGTGGAGAGCACCTCAGTGTCTCTGGGCCGGAGATGAGCCAACGGGGCTCGCAGCGGGATGGGAGGAAGCAGAGAAAACCCAATGTGATTGCCGATGACAGACATTCAAACCTAATAACTACAACTACCGCGTATATATCTCGGGGAAGCCGCCAGACACACCACACCGGAGTCCTGGAAATCGAGCAACGTTTTGGACGAGTGCCCCTCTTTCTTTGTCAACTCGATGACTGACCGTCATATTTATGCTACGCTCTTTTAATTCTTTTCGTGTACTCATCTGCGCCGTACTTATTTTCAATTTCAATTGTACACAAGGGGAAAGCATTAAATGTCCTGAGAATATTCCTTGGCTTACAGACACACACGTAAGTCCAGTGGCCATGTTGCTCGCACTGGGATGCGAAGGCCGTTGCATGTTGAACTCGCGAAAAGTGTCCAAACGGTGACACTTTCTGTCAAACGGCAATCAGACCCTCCGGTGATCGCTCGGATTGGACAGTTTTGCTCCACCTTGGACCTTCTTCCCAGAGTTTTGGCCAACATGGTCCAATTCCCCTGGGCAAACCAAATTTCCCCTAAATTAGGAAAGGAGGTTTTTTCCTGATGTAAATCCAATACCGTCCAATTACAACATTTCTGGTGCGAACAGAGCTTTATTCGGACGTCAGCATTATGATCTCTTATCTCCAGGAGGCACAGGAGGTGACGGTGGAGGGGTTGGCATAAACGGGGGTGGCGGGGGTTCAGGGGAAGGTCCCACTGTGATTTTTGATCACTTAATGTATGTGTCATTGACATCCTCTGTCAAAGTCCTTTCTCAACAACGGCAGTGTGAACCAGGGTCAAGGGTTAATCAAATTTCTGAGGTCGATATTCGAAGCTGAATTATGTCTAGACTCAAAGAATAGGGATCCCCACCGTACCCGTAAAACACCGTATACGGTTACGGGTATACGGGTTGCGGAACCGTACCGTAAGACCCTTGGGTGCTTTCTTTACGGGTACGGTTTGAGGCCGGCCGTACACCGTAAGGACCCGTAACATTACGGACCGTATACGGTGTTTTACGGACCGTAAATCAGCATTAAATTAGGGGTTGCTTTTTGTGTGTGTCTGATATCCCGGGGTGCTGTACTTATATTATAATGCAGCTGTTTGCCAATTCCAAGCAATTTGAGGCCAAATGTGTCGGTTAAACATAATTGAACCAGCCATCAAATTGAATCTGATTGAGGATCATTGATCTCAAGCACTTCTGCCTCCCAAATCCTGGTCTTCACTGCACTCCAGAGGTCACAATTGCCAGGAAGGTGAGAATTTAAGTGATTCCTGACTGCTTCCACTCACCAAGAGGCTGTATGGATTTTATATTGCACTTACGATTGATTTACGGTCGTAATGACCGTAAACTACTGTAAAATATACGGTACCGTACCATAAGACCCTCTGGGAAACTCTTTACGGTTACGGGTACGAGCCGGCGTCTGCCCGTAAAGGCCCGTAATTTTTACGGCCGTAACCGTATACGGTACGGTGGGGATCCCTACCAAAGAAGTTCTGTACAAGTGGTTGGAGTCTCCTCCAACTACAAAGGACAGACAGTATGAACTGCAGAGACTTCATCACGAATCTACTGGGCGCTGGCTCCTATGTGATCGCCCATTCCTCAATTGGAAGGCCACACCGGGCTCTTTATGGATCAAAGGTATCTGTAAGTCAATTTCATTCTGTTGGGAACTCATATCTAATACTTGTCCAGCTGGTACTGGAAAGAGTGTACTAAGGTGATTTGTCTCACTAACCCATACATAGCATTGATCTCCTACCGACAGCTCAACCGTGATCAATAAGATCACTAGTCCCGATCACGTGGGTGTATATTTCTACTTCGATTTTAGCAATGAGAGGCAGCGCATGGACATCATGCTCCGGTCAATCATCTGGCAGCTCTCTGGACAGTTTCCCTCTCGTTATAGCTTTCTTGAGAGGCTGTATGAAGCACTAGGAAAGGGAACTAGATACCCACAGCCTATTGAACTTCAAGAAGTTCTCAAAGATTTATTTTCAGAGCTGAACCAGACATATATTGTCATTGATGGGCTTGATGAATGTAACAAGACCGACTGGAAGCACCTTATCGAGTTCATTCACAGCTTATGCCAACTCGCCAAAAAGCTGCTACATCTCCTGTTTACTAGTCAACCTCATGAGGACTTCAAAAATGCATTCAAGGATGTAAACTCCATCGAGCTTGGTTCTGCAGTTTCAACTGGTGACATCAGGTCCTTCCTCAGCAGTAAAGTTCATGGGGCCAGAAATTGGATTAGGGATGATAAATCTGCTGAGGAGGTCACGGAGCAGATTGTGCAGAAGAGCAATGGAATGTCGGTCATCTCATCATACCATAATTTGTCCTCAAGCTGACTGCATATCCAGGTTTCGTATGGCTACATGTCTCCTCATTGAGCTCGAGCATTTTTATGAGGACGAGTGGCAGGAGACCCTCACAGCCCTTCCATCTGATCTGTTCTGGATTTACAGTCGTTTTTTAACCCGGGCACAAGTTTCTCTTAAATCACCTTTCATCCAAGCAATCTTCCGGTGGTTTATATTTCCTGCCAGAGAAGTCACATCAGATGAGCTGGCAGATGCTCTTTCTTTCCGCCTAGATGCCCCTGCATTCGACTTTTCTGACCCAGCAAAATCCACTTACTATCCAAAAAGACGTCTGGACAACTCTGACAACTTCAAGTTGTTGGAGGGCCTAATTGTGGTCAAAGAGAGTTCCTTCTCTAAGCTGTCAATTGCCTTTGCACATTCCTCTGTCAAGGATTATGTCCTTTCCCCACAATTCCAGCAGACATTGGCACAAGGATTTGCCTTACAAAACAGATCTCTCACAAATTTCTTGTACAAACTTGTGTCCGCTATCTCCTTCTTTTTGGTGACACCAAATATCCAATGACTGAGGACACACTCCCAGACCACCCATTCGCGTTGTATGCGGCAAAATATTGGTTCCATCACCTGCGGCTTTGCGATGAACAAGACCAGAAGGTGTTACTTCCCTCCACCATGTGTCTCTTGGAGGATGGAAGCCGCCAATATGCTGCTTTGTCCCAATTGTGTCCTGACATTTGGTATATGCCCACGAATTGCGATCGACCCATACTACCCGCAGTGTGGATGTGTCACACAATGGGCTACACTCAGGGGGTGCACTCCCTGCTCACTGAACACAAGACATGTGTCAATATGGCCACCAAAGATGGCAAGACTGCGCTGCATCTCACATTGGAGAAGGGTTACCTTGACTTTGCAAAGCTGCTCATTGAGCACAATGCTTCTGTTGACTTAGCCACCAAAGATGGCAAAACTGCGCTGCATCTTGCATTGGAGAAGGGTTACCTTGACTTTGCAAAGCTGCTCATTGAGCACAATGCTTCTGTTGACCTAGCCACCAAAGATGGCAAGACTGCGCTGCATCTTGCGTCGAGGAACGGTCACCTCGACATTGCAAGGCTGCTCATTGAACGCAATGCATCTGTTGACTTAATCAAGCAATATGGCTGGACTGCACTGCATCTTGCATCGGTGAATGGTCACCTCGCCATTGCAGCCCTGCTCATTGAACACAATGCATCTGTTGACTTAATCAAGCAAGATGGCTGGACTGCACTGCATCTTGCATCGGGGAATGGTCACCTCGACATTGCAAGGCTGCTCATTGAACACAATGCATCTGTCCATTTAGTCAAGGAAAATGGCTGGACTGCGCTGCATGTTGCATCGAGGAGCGGTCACCTCAACATAGCAAGCCTGCTCATTGAACACAATGCATCTGTCGACTCAGTTGAGGAAGATGGCTGGACTGTGCTGTGTTTTGCGTTGAAGAATGGTCATCTCGACATTGCAAGCCTGCTCATTGAACACAATACATCTGTCGACTCAGTTGAGGAAGATGGCTGGACTGTGCTGCGTTTTGCGTTGAAGAATGGTCATCTCGACATTGCAAGGTTGCTCATTAAGCACAATGCATCTGTCGACTTAGTCGAGGCAGATGGCTGGACTGCGCAGCATCTTGCGTTGAGGAACGGTCATCTCAACATTGCAAGGCTGCTCATTGAATGCAATGCATCTGTCAACTTAATCGAGAAAGATGGCTGAACTGTGCTGCATCTTGCGTCGAGGAATGGTCACCTTAACATTGCAAGGCTGCTCATTGAACACAATGCATCTGTCGACCTAGTCCAGGAAGATGGCTGGACTGCGCTGCATCTTGCATTAAGCAACAGTCACCTTGATATTGCAAGGTTGCTCATTAAGCACAATGCATCTATCAACATATCCACCAAAAGGGGTCGACCCAATGTTGTGCAGACACCTATGGAGGACAGAGCATCTGCCATTCAAGGCACAAGAGGCTCAACTGCACTGCATCTTGCATCGGAGAAGGGTAACCACGGCATTGTGCAGTTGCTTCTCAAGCACAACACATCTGTCGACCTAGCCACTAAAGATGGCAAGACTGCACTGCATTTTGCATCAGAGCAGGGTCATCTTGACATTGTGTTGCTGCTCATCGAGCACAATGCATCTATCAACCGAACCACCAACGATGCCTGGACTGCACTGCATGTTGCGTTGGAGAGGGGTCACCTTGACATCGCGAGGTTGCTCATTGAACACAATGCATCAGCCTTTTGACATTTTGGTTCCCGGTTGTTTGCCGTTGTCAGGTTGCCGCAACCTCAGAACATCAAAGTGCATAAAATTCCCGCTCAGCACAATGAAGAATGGGTTCGGAAACAAGGTGAACTGGAAGCTGGAGACTTAAATACATCTTCCATGTACTCAATTTCCCGGCGCGGCTTTCAAAAAAAAAAAATTGCCCTTCAGTCGGGTCGAACTCGCGAGGTTGTTCAGGAGAATTACATAGGGTTGCAAGGTTGCCATGTTGTGCGAGGTTGCGTCGATTTTGGCGGGGGTTGTCAGGTTGTACAACCTGACAACCTAACGTGTCAAAAGTCTGATGTGCATCTATTAACATACCCACCAAAGGTGGCTACACTGCACTGCATGTTGCATTGCAGAAGGGTCACACCAACATTGCAAGGCTGCTCATAGAGCACAATGCACCTGTTAACATAGCCACCATTGGTGGCTACTTACACTGTGCTGCATCTAGCACTGGAGAGGGGTGACCTTGACATCACGAGGCTCCTTATCAAGCACAATACACCTGTTGACCTAGTCAATGCATATGGTGAGACTGCACTGCATCTCGCATTGGAGAAGGGCCACCTTGACACCGCAAGGCTGCTCATTGAGTGCAATGCACCTGTCAACCTAGCCACTCCAAATGGCTGGACTGCACTGCATCTCGCATCAGCGTGGGGTCACCTGAACATTGTGAGGCTGCTCCTGTAGCGCAACACATCTGTTAACCTAGCCACCAAAGATGGCAAGACAGCATTGCATCTCGCATTGCAGGGAGATCACCTGGACATTGCACAGCTGCTCATTAAGCACAGCACATTTATTGACCTAGCGACTGTGCAGCATCTTGCATCGGATGATGTCAGCAGCTACTCATTGACCACGGCACCAGCACATCACCCCTGAAAGGATAACAACTGAGCCCCTGAACACCAATGTATGTCTGCTGTGAAAGCAATAGGACTGTCCAGATGACAATGCAGCCTTGGTCTCCCAATAAATGTTTTATTATAGAACTACAACTTGAATATATGTTTGCATTACACAAGGGGCATAACCCGATAACCCATGCCATAAGATCGGAAAAGAACGGGATTCTTTTTTGTAATTATTTTTGGATCTCCGAGCCGCAATCACATTGAAACTTATTTTGAACAATTCTCGGATGATTGGTGGGTGAAGATTGTAGAAGTATTTAAAGTCCTTCTTGACTAAGCTCACAATCTGTTTTAAATGACACCACTACAACTTAACAAGTTTCTGGAGCAGAAACATGCAAAAGATCCTCAAAGTAATTTTTGTAACAATCCGGCCCCAAAAAATTTGGAAATTGTTCAAAATCTAATTTGCATAGATAATGAATCTGTTGATAGTGTTATCTCCCGACTCTTATGGATCTGTGGTGGCAGAAGACCGAAAATACATTTGAAATGTTCTCTTCATATCTTTGCATGCCAAAAATTTGAAATTATTTTAAACCTGTACTCAATATTTGTTTCATAATTTTCAGGATGTTTTCACCATTTTATTAGAGTGTCCGGGGTAAAGATATACCAGAGATACACTGAAGGATAGCCAAGAGGTATTTTAAATAGGCACGTGTTGGACGTTGGGTAAACCAATCTATCACCGGCAGGGATGATTAGATTAAGGACTGCTTGTTGTTGTGCGCTTAGGGGCGGCCACGGTCTAGGCCTTGCCATATTTGTGCCATATAGTACTTATTGTTGCAAGCGCGACGGACTCGGGTCGGGGGGGTGGGAGCGCCGGTCAGGTTAATTAGGGTTGATGAATTATAGTCAGCATTACTATAGGGCTCGGGGGGGATACTAAGGAAATATTGCAACGGTGGGCAGTGGGTCGCGGGCTACTAGCTATAGGGCCGGATAGGTTGACTGTTGGAGAGGTTGAATTCAAAGTAATGTTGAATTGTGCGACGCCGGAGAGCGAGAGGGAAAAAAACGACTGTAAAAAAAAATTGATGGATCTATCATTATTGCGGAGATTTTCTTGGTCGTTGTCTAGCTCGTCTCGATCTTTTCCAGCACAACTATTATGTATAAAGGCCCTCCGGGCATCCCTGGTACCTCTTTCCAGACCTTGTAGAATACACTAGACCAGGATAACTGATTGCCATTTATTGTGGCTCACAAGTCTCGCGCGGCCTCGTTCCTTGGCCGACTCGCCTAAATCTCGCCCTTAACATTTGCAAGATTTATTCTACTGCCCAGCTGTACATGTGCCAACCAATCAGAGAGCACCATCAGGTTAATCTATTCATTATTTGAGAATTTAAATTTATCCAGAAAAGGAAGTGCTACGATCGGAGGCAAGCGTTTGTGATGGCTATTCGTGTTTGAGACCTGGATCCGTAAACGGTACCAGGAATTTCTTCAGCATATTTATCGGCCACAAATACATGTTGTACTTTAAACAAGTTGAGTGGGACCCGCCTTTGGCACGTAGGCCCACAGTATCCGTGTCCGAAAAGACACTGTGGATTGCTTGCTTGCCCTCGCTAACGCTCGGGCATCTCGTGGGAGAAAGCATGTGACATATCATGTGATATATCACCTGACTCTCGGCTAGTTGTGTTTTAGTGTATAGGACATGTTCCACATCTGTTTTCAACATCTTTCTCCATTCATCTCGGATGCCTTTAGCATCTACTTGTTGGAGATCCTGAAAAGACACAAAAATGAGATTTAAAATTTTGTTTGGATGATTGGGGGGAAAATATCTGGATCATGTCCAAATCTGACTTTGGGCACTACCCCCATTTTTAGAAGAAAGAGCATTTTGAACCCTACGGGGTTTTTAGCTCATTACTCCCTCATTTATGAACCGATTGACATAATTCTAGGTCGGTCAGAAAGCGGTTAAGGCGGGCCTTCCATTCATATCCATTTCCAGCTCTAACTGTCCCAAGCCGGCGACCCTCAAATTCATACCTTTTGATTCAACCACAACTTGTTAATTGAATAACTTCATGGTTTCTCATTTAATTTTCTTAATTCCAGCCATGATGTAGTCTATGAATAGAGTCAATTGTCCGAGATACTGCAGATTCTGTGAGATTTGCACTGCACTTGGGTTAGATCTTGTTCAACGGAAAATTCCGAAAAGCGTGGGAACCTCAGTTGTCTTGGTACAAACCATTATGTCTTGTTCACAAAACCTTGGCTGGGCTTCCCCCTTTGATATGAACTTATCCAAATCGAATGGGAAATGAGTGAGTATTGGGGTTTCCAATGTGGGATCAGCACCACCAAGGCCGATTTTTAGCATAGCTGAGCAAGACCCATAGCAATTGAAAGCCCACCTTACCCGCTCTCTGACCAACCCAGAATTATGTCAATCGGTTCAAAATGAGGGAGTAATGAGCTAAAAACCCCGTAGGGTTCAAAATGCTCTTTCTTCTAAAAATAGGGGTAGTGCCATTGGATTTGCAAACAGCTGTAATGTTTAGCATATCTTTATCCAGAAGAAGTGCAAAACACATTTGAAATCTCAATTGCAATTATAAAGGCCCTCCGGGTAGCCCTGGTACCTTTTGCAGAGTTCATAGACTTGATGACTTGATGGCAGATGACTTCTCTTCATATGCTCGAGGACACACTCGCTTGACACTTACCTGGTAGTTTGCACCAAAAAAAAGGTGTTGGTGTTGCGACAAAGATGTCGGCTGCTTGCACGCCCCTCGAAACGTCATCGTGGAGAACTCGATCGGGGCTCCCGAATGGCCCTTCGCGCCACGCCGATATCGGGTGCGGTTGTTGTACAGGGCGTGTCACAAGAGTGGAAGTCAAAAAGACCGAAATATTAGCCAGCCAGCTGCCCACCTGTCCCAGTGTCCTTCGTGTCCGCTGGACATTAAATTATTAAGTTGTCCAGCAGACACGTCTGCCCCACCATGTCCTGTTGATAAGCCGGGAAACTGCTACGTGTGAAAAGAGCCAATCTTTTCATTTTTAACAGTGAACTATACCGACGCTATAATCAACCAGAGCGGATTGTGACCTCACACAAGTCTGACTAAATGGTCCAGATGGCTAGGGCGACCTTGATATGTGCAACCGGTTCTATGGACAGGGAGTACCACTATTAAACTGAGGCCCTGACACTGGTTGGGAGATTCAAATTTTTCACCTCAATTTACGGTGAAAAATGTTGTTTGTTTTTCAGACATTTTTCACCGAAAAAAGAGGTGAAAAATTTAAAACTTTTTCACCACTATTTCAAGTGGAATTCAAGGTGAAAAACTTGAAACAAAACTGATAATGTTTTACACCAACTATTCACCCAAAATTCAGCGGGTTTTTCAGACATTTTTCACCGAAAAAAAAGGTGAAAAATTTAAAACTTTTTCACCACTATTTCAAGTGGAATTCAAGGTAAAAAACTTGAAACAAAACTCATAATGTTTTACACCAACTATTCACCTAAACTTCAGCGGGATTTTTACGCATTTTTCACTGAGAAAAGAGGTGAAAAATTTAAAACTTTTTCACCACTATTTCAAGTGGAATTCAAGGTAAAAAACTTGAAACAAAACTCATAATGTTTTACACCAACTATTCACCTAAACTTCAGCGGGATTTTTACGCATTTTTCACTGAGAAACGAGGTGAAAAATTTAAAACTTTTTTCACCACTATTTCAAGTGGAATTCAGGGTGAAAAACTTGAAACAAAATTTATAAGTTTTACACCAACTATTCACCCAAAATTCAGCGGAGTTTTACACATTTTTCAGTGAGAAACGAGGTGAAAAATTTTAAACTTTTTTCACCACTATTTCCAGTGGAATTTAAGGTGAAAAACTTGAAACAAAATTTATGAGTTTTACACCTCAAGATTCACCTCTATTGCCACCCAGAAATTGGGGTGGAAAATGTAAAACTTTATTCACAACAATATTCAGCGGAAAAAGTGCTGAAAAATTCGTGAAAAAAGTGATAAAAAAAGCGGTGAAAAATTTGAAACTGGGGTTCACATTTTTCACATATTTTTCACATTGTTTTCTATTGTAATTTTTGGTGAAAAATGTAATGAAATATACATGTTTTTTTTTCACCCCATTTTACACCAAGAATACGACTGAAAAAGTTAAAACATTTTTCAGAGATTTTTCACTTGGAACCGAGGTGAAAAACTTGAAATATTTGAATTCAAGTTTTTCGGTGAAAAATGTGAATTTTTTTATTTCGAATTTTCCACCTCAAAATTCACCAGTTTTTCAGGTGAAAATATTGGTGAAAAACTTGAAACCTGGTTGGCTGAAAATGTCACTTGCTTTTCTCTTCTCCAGTTTTCCCTTAAGTGTGTCCCATAGTTTGGGAGGTTGCAGCCGAAGAATTGGGGTAGAGCAGCACATGTATGTTGGTGGTCAGCGACTGTATGTTCCTTGTGACTACCTCTTCCAGTGGCTTTAGCTCTTCTGAATAGAAATGGTTTTAAACTGTTTCAAAAGTACAAGATATAAGGAGACAAACTTGTAGATATGATGGGAGTGCGCATGTTTTGGAACTAATTGAAGTTTGTTATTCGGTAAGCAAGCTTTCTGCTGGAGATCTGTGACAGGTCAAATACGTTGGTGAGAGTGTCCCTGGGTTTGTAGGTATGGCAGTCACTTTGCACATTTATTATTCCGGGGTTTTTTCCCACTTTTCCACCTTTTTTTCGGGTCTTTAACTTTCCATACTTTTTTTTTGGGTGTTTTCATTCTGCTATTCTTTTCTTCCTATGGACACAGATTAGTATTCATTCAATGTGCTGGAATGACAACTTTCTGAACAAGACCTAGGGAGGACAGTGGTTTTGAACACTGCCCTACATTAGGGTTAAACACTCTTGATGGCCGAAGGTGATTGCGGTCGGTTGCATAATAAATGTGCAATGTGACCGCCATATGTAGGAACATAAGAACAACAATGGGATATTGGAAGAAAATTCAGTGGGCATGGTGGCAGAAAATCCGGTGCGGAATTGCCTCTTGCGCAGGCAAAACAATCTGAAGTGCCCAGTTTCGGTCATTTGGCTGGGAGATTTTCTACGGCAGGTCAGAGATCGCAAAGAGAGACACTGCTGGGTCTGGGGGAGCATAACAATGGGAGAAAATTCGGTGCGGAATTGCCTCTTGTGCAGGCAAAACAAGGTAAAGTGCACAGTTTTGGTCATTTGGCTGGCAGATTTTCTATGGCAGGTCAGATATTGCAGACAGAGGCACTTCTGGGTCCATGGGCAGCGTAGCAATGCGGGTGGTATGTTGGCAAAAAGTTCGGTACGGAATTGCCAGACAAAACAGTCTGAAGTGCCCAGTTTCAGGTATTTAGCTGGCGGATTTTCTGCTGCAGATCCGCAGCAGGTCATATGTCATGGGGGAAGGTATGTGCGAGTCTGCGGGACAGATGCCAATGCGGGTGGTATGTTGGCGGAAAATTCGGTGCGGAATTGCCTCTTGCCCAGGCAAAACAATCTGAAGTGCGCAGGTTTGGGCATTTAGGTGGCAGATTTTCTATGGTAGGTCATGTCTTTACTGATTAGTAAAGAAAGTTGAAAATCGGGAAAAAGGGTGAAAAAGTGAAAAGAAAAGGTCAGAATAGTAAATATGCAATGTGACCGCCATACTACTGCGTATCTGCAGCAGAAAATTTGTAAGGACAATAACAAGATCTGGCCACTTTGGATCGTTTGGCCTGCATCTACGCTGCCCACAGACCCAGTGGGACCTCTGTCTGCAATAACTGACCTGCCGTTGAAAATCTGCCAGCCAAATAACCAAAACTGGGCACTTCAGACTGTTTTGCCTGCGGGAGAGGCATTTCGGCAGTTCCACACCGATTTTTTTGCCAATATTGCACATGCATTGCTACGCTCCCCAAGGACCCCTCAGTGTCTTTTATTGCGATATCTGAGCAGCGGTAGGAAATCCGCGGGCCAGACACCTGAAAGTGGGCACTTCAGATTATTTTGCCCGCGTGAGGGGCAGTTCCGCACCGAATTTTCTGCCAACATTGCACGTGTATTGCTACGCTCCCCAGGGACCCCTCAGTGTTGTTCATTGCGATATCTGACCAGCGGTAGAAAATCCGCGGGCCAGACTGGGCACTTCAGGTGGGTTTGCCCGTGCAAGCTGCAATTCTGCAGCGATTTTTCTACCAAGATGGGACGCGCATTGCTATGCTCCTCAGAGACCCATCACGGCCTCCTCTTGCGATATCTGACCCGCAGTAGAAAATCTGCGGTCCAAATGACCAAAACTGGGCACTTTGGCTTGTTTTCCCCGCATGAAGAGATCATGTTGCCCGTGCAAGCTGCACATTCTGCACCGATTTTTCTGGCAACATGGCACACACTTTGCCACTCTCCCCAGGGGTCCTTCAGTGTCCTTCAATGCGATATCTGACCGGCGGTAGAAAATCCGCGGGCCAAATGACCAAACCTGGGCACTTTAGCTTGTTTTTCCTGCATGAGGAGATTATTGTACCCGCGCAAGCTGCAATTCTGCACCGATTTTTTTACCAACATGGCACACGCCTTGCCGCGCTCGCCAGGGACCCCTCAGTGTCCTTCATTGCGATATCTGACCGGCGGTAGAATATCCGCGGGCCAGAAACCCGAAAGTGGGCACTTCAGATTATTTTGCCCGCGTGAGGGGCAGTTCCGCACCAAATTTTCTACCAACATGGCACACACCTTGCCATGCTCCCCCGGGGACCCTCAGTGTCTTTCATTGCGATATCTGACCGGCGGTAGAATATCCGCGGGCCAGGCACCCGAAAGTGGGCACTTCAGATTATTTTGCCCGCGTGAGGGGCAGTTCCGCACTGAATTTTCTGCCGACATTGCATGTGTATTGCCGTGCTTCCCAGGGACCCTTCAGTGTCCTTCATTGCGATATCTGACCGGCGGTAGAAAAGCCGCGGGCCAGACACCCGGAAGTGGGCACTTCAGAGAATTTTGACAGCGTGAGGGGCAGTTCCGCACCGAATTTCCTGCCAACATTGCACGTGAATTGCTACGATCCCCAGGGACCCATCCGGGCCTCCCCTTGCGATATCTGACCCGCAGTAGAAAATCCGCGGGCCAAATGACCAAAACTGGGCACTTTAGCTTGTTTTTCCTGCATGAGATTATGTTGCCCGCGCAAGCTGCAATTCTACACCGATTTTTCTACCAACACAGTACATGCCTTGCCACGCTCCCCAGGGACCCCTCAGTGTCGCTCATTGCAATATCTGACCAGCGGTAGAAAATCCACGGGCCAGACACTCGAAAGTGGGCACTTCAGGTGGGTTTGCCCGCGCAAGCTGCAATTCTGGAGCAATTCTTCTGCCAAGATGGGACGCGCATTGCTATCCTCCAAAGGCACCTATCAGGGCCTCCCCTTGCGATATCTGGCCCGTAGTAGAAAATCCGCGGGCCAAATGACCAAAACTGTGCACTTTAACTTGTATTTCCCGCATGAGGAGATTATTTGCCTGTGCAAGCTGCAGTTCTGCACGGATCCCATGTTGGCAGAAAATTCAGTGCAGAACTGCCCCTCACGCGGGCAAAATAATCTGAAGTGCCCACTTTCGGGTGTCTGGCCCGCGGATTGTCTACCGCCAGACAAATATCACAATGAAGGACACTGGAGGGTCCCTGAGGAGCATAGCAATGCGCGTCCTATCCTGGTACAAAAATCGCTGCAGAATTGCAACTTGCACAGGCAAACCCGCCTGAAGTGCCCACTTTCGAGTGTCTGGCTCGCGGATTTTCTACCGCTGGCCAGATATCGCAATAAAAGACACTGAGGGGTCTTTGGGGAGCGTAGCAATGCTCATGCAATGTTGGCAGAAAATTCGCTGCAGAACTGCCCCTAATGCGGGGAAAATAATCTGAAGTGCCCACTTGCGGGTGCTTGGCCCGCGGATTTTCCACCGCTGGTCAGATATCGCAATGAAACACACTGAGGGGTCCCTTGGAACCGTAGCGATGTGCGTACCTTGTTAGCAGAGAAGTCGACGCGCAACTGCCTCTCACGTGGGCAAAATGATCTCTTCATGCGGGGAAAACAAGCTAAAGTGCCCAGTTTTGGTCATTTGGCCCGCGGATTTTCTACCACGGGTCAAATAGGCCAAAGGAAGGCCCCGATGTGTCCCTGGGGAGCATAGCAATGCGCGTACCATCTTGGCAGAAAAATCGTTGCAGAATTGTAGCTTGCGGAGGCAAACCCACCTGAAGTGCCCACTTTCGAATGTTTGGCCTGCGGATTTTCTACCGCTGGTCAGATATTGCAATGAAGGACACTGCAGGGTCCCTGGGGAGCGTGGTAAAGCGTGCACCATGTTACCAGAACAATCAGTGCAGAATTGCAGCTTGTGCGGGCACAATGATCTCCTCATGCAGGAAAAACAAGCTAAAGTGCCCAGGTTTGGTCATTTGGCCCGCGGCTTTTCTACCGCCGGTCAGATATCGCAATGAAGGACACTGAAGGGTCCCTGGGAAGCACGGCAATACACATGCAATGTCGGCAGAAAATTCAGTGCGGAACTGCCCCTCACGCGGGCAAAATAATCTGAAGTGCCCACTTTCGGGTGCCTGGCCCGCGGATATTCTACCGCCGGTCAGATATCGCAATGAAAGACACTGAGGGTCCCCGGGGGAGCATGGCAAGGTGTGTGCCATGTTGGTAGAAAATTTGGTGCGGAACTGCCCCTCACGCGGGCAAAATAATCTGAAGTGCCCACTTTCGGGTTTCTGGCCTGCGGATATTCTACCGCCGGTCAGATATCGCAATGAAGGACACTGAGGGGTCCCTGGCGAGCGCGGCAAGGCGTGTGCCATGTTGGTAAAAAAATCGGTGCAGAATTGCAGCTTGCGCGGGTACAATAATCTCCTCATGCAGGAAAAACAAGCTAAAGTGCCCAGGTTTGGTCATTTGGCCCGCGGATTTTCTACCGCCGGTCAGATATCGCATTGAAGGACACTGAGGGGTCCCTGGCGAGCGCGGCAAGGCGTGTGCCATGTTGGTAAAAAAATCGGTGCAGAATTGCAGCTTGCGCGGGTACAATAATCTCCTCATGCAGGAAAAACAAGCTAAAGTGCCCAGGTTTGGTCATTTGGCCCGCGGATTTTCTACCGCCGGTCAGATATCGCATTGAAGGACACTGAAGGACCCCTGGGGAGAGTGGCAAAGTGTGTGCCATGTTGCCAGAAAAATCGGTGCAGAATGTGCAGCTTGCACGGGCAACATGATCTCTTCATGCGGGGAAAACAAGCCAAAGTGCCCAGTTTTGGTCATTTGGACCGCAGATTTTCTACTGCGGGTCAGATATCGCAAGAGGAGGCCGTGATGGGTCTCTGAGGAGCATAGCAATGCGCGTCCCATCTTGGTAGAAAAATCGCTGCAGAATTGCAGCTTGCACGGGCAAACCCACCTGAAGTGCCCAGTCTGGCCCGCGGATTTTCTACCGCTGGTCAGATATCGCAATGAACAACACTGAGGGGTCCCTGGGGAGCGTAGCAATACACGTGCAATGTTGGCAGAAAATTCGGTGCGGAACTGCCCCTCACGCGGGCAAAATAATCTGAAGTGCCCACTTTCAGGTGTCTGGCCCGCGGATTTCCTACCGCTGCTCAGATATCGCAATAAAAGACACTGAGGGGTCCTTGGGGAGCGTAGCAATGCATGTGCAATATTGGCAAAAAAATCGGTGTGGAACTGCCGAAATGCCTCTCCCGCAGGCAAAACAGTCTGAAGTGCCCAGTTTTGGTTATTTGGCTGGCAGATTTTCAACGGCAGGTCAGTTATTGCAGACAGAGGTCCCACTGGGTCTGTGGGCAGCGTAGATGCAGGCCAAACGATCCAAAGTGGCCAGATCTTGTTATTGTCCTTACAAATTTTCTGCTGCAGATACGCAGTAGTATGGCGGTCACATTGCATATTTACTATTCTGACCTTTTCTTTTCACTTTTTCACCCTTTTTCCCGATTTTCAACTTTCTTTACTAATCAGTAAAGACATGACCTACCATAGAAAATCTGCCACCTAAATGCCCAAACCTGCGCACTTCAGATTGTTTTGCCTGGGCAAGAGGCAATTCCGCACCGAATTTTCCGCCAACATACCACCCGCATTGGCATCTGTCCCGCAGACTCGCACATACCTTCCCCCATGACATATGACCTGCTGCGGATCTGCAGCAGAAAATCCGCCAGCTAAATACCTGAAACTGGGCACTTCAGACTGTTTTGTCTGGCAATTCCGTACCGAACTTTTTGCCAACATACCACCCGCATTGCTACGCTGCCCATGGACCCAGAAGTGCCTCTGTCTGCAATATCTGACCTGCCATAGAAAATCTGCCAGCCAAATGACCAAAACTGTGCACTTTACCTTGTTTTGCCTGCACAAGAGGCAATTCCGCACCGAATTTTCTCCCATTGTTATGCTCCCCCAGACCCAGCAGTGTCTCTCTTTGCGATCTCTGACCTGCCGTAGAAAATCTCCCAGCCAAATGACCGAAACTGGGCACTTCAGATTGTTTTGCCTGCGCAAGAGGCAATTCCGCACCGGATTTTCTGCCACCATGCCCACTGAATTTTCTTCCAATATCCCATTGTTGTTCTTATGTTCCTACATATGGCGGTCACATTGCACATTTATTATGCAACCGACCGCAATCACCTTCGGCCATCAAGAGTGTTTAACCCTAATGTAGGGCAGTGTTCAAAACCACTGTCCTCCCTAGGTCTTGTTCAGAAAGTTGTCATTCCAGCACATTGAATGAATACTAATCTGTGTCCATAGGAAGAAAAGAATAGCAGAATGAAAACACCCAAAAAAAAAGTATGGAAAGTTAAAGACCCGAAAAAAAGGTGGAAAAGTGGGAAAAAACCCCGGAATAATAAATGTGCAAAGTGACTGCCATACCTACAAACCCAGGGACACTCTCACCAACGTATTTGACCTGTCACAGATCTCCAGCAGAAAGCTTGCTTACCGAATAACAAACTTCAATTAGTTCCAAAACATGCGCACTCCCATCATATCTACAAGTTTGTCTCCTTATATCTTGTACTTTTGAAACAGTTTAAAACCATTTCTATTCAGAAGAGCTAAAGCCACTGGAAGAGGTAGTCACAAGGAACATACAGTCGCTGACCACCAACATACATGTGCTGCTCTACCCCAATTCTTCGGCTGCAACCTCCCAAACTATGGGACACACTTAAGGGAAAACTGGAGAAGAGAAAAGCAAGTGACATTTTCAGCCAACCAGGTTTCAAGTTTTTCACCAATATTTTCACCTGAAAAACTGGTGAATTTTGAGGTGGAAAATTCGAAATAAAAAAATTCACATTTTTCACCGAAAAACTTGAATTCAAATATTTCAAGTTTTTCACCTCGGTTCCAAGTGAAAAATCTCTGAAAAATGTTTTAACTTTTTCAGTCGTATTCTTGGTGTAAAATGGGGTGAAAAAAAAACATGTATATTTCATTACATTTTTCACCAAAAATTACAATAGAAAACAATGTGAAAAATATGTGAAAAATGTGAACCCCAGTTTCAAATTTTTCACCGCTTTTTTTATCACTTTTTTCACGAATTTTTCAGCACTTTTTCCGCTGAATATTGTTGTGAATAAAGTTTTACATTTTCCACCCCAATTTCTGGGTGGCAATAGAGGTGAATCTTGAGGTGTAAAACTCATAAATTTTGTTTCAAGTTTTTCACCTTAAATTCCACTGGAAATAGTGGTGAAAAAAGTTTAAAATTTTTCACCTCGTTTCTCACTGAAAAATGTGTAAAACTCCGCTGAATTTTGGGTGAATAGTTGGTGTAAAACTTATAAATTTTGTTTCAAGTTTTTCACCCTGAATTCCACTTGAAATAGTGGTGAAAAAAGTTTTAAATTTTTCACCTCGTTTCTCAGTGAAAAATGCGTAAAAATCCCGCTGAAGTTTAGGTGAATAGTTGGTGTAAAACATTATGAGTTTTGTTTCAAGTTTTTTACCTTGAATTCCACTTGAAATAGTGGTGAAAAAGTTTTAAATTTTTCACCTCTTTTCTCAGTGAAAAATGCGTAAAAATCCCGCTGAAGTTTAGGTGAATAGTTGGTGTAAAACATTATGAGTTTTGTTTCAAGTTTTTTACCTTGAATTCCACTTGAAATAGTGGTGAAAAAGTCTTAAATTTTTCACCTTTTTTTTCGGTGAAAAATGTCTGAAAAACCCGCTGAATTTTGGGTGAATAGTTGGTGTAAAACATTATCAGTTTTGTTTCAAGTTTTTCACCTTGAATTCCACTTGAAATAGTGGTGAAAAAGTTTTAAATTTTTCACCTCTTCTTTCGGTGAAAAATGTCTGAAAAACAAACAACATTTTTCACCGTAAATTGAGGTGAAAAATTTGAATCTCCCAACCAGTGTGAGAATAAAGTGCATGAACTAGGCGGATATGTAATAAGATTCGGAAGGGCCAAAGTGCCAGCCAGACCACTTACCATGAGGAGTTGAATTGAACTATACGGAGCGGAGTAGAAACGATCCTGAACTAGTTGGCTGGAAGCTGTCTGTTTGGAGGAGTTTGAACCAAGGACGCGATGTGATTGAGCACGTGACTTCGAAACATGATAAAACGAGGAATCACTTGGTACCTTGACTTGCCTCGGAAGGCCAGCCGGCCTGTCACGCATAGCCAACTGACGGTCTATTTTGAGACGGACTCGGAAGACCAACCGAACAGGCTGTTTGGCGAACGGGGAAACTACTTCGGGTACTTGCCGAGCTATTCTAAGATATGGAGTGATCCGTGATCGCCGAAAGGCAAAGTGATCCAAGACAAAGTTGAACCAAGTCCAGTCAACCTTACTGGCGCGGGCTATACCAAAAACATCTACGAACTAGACGGCCGTCTAGTTGACCGAATTAGGTCCACGGATGCGTTCCAGAGAGAGCTGGAAGCGGCAGGATGAAGAAGACACGGTCAGGAAGAATCACACACCCCACTCACCAAAAACGGACCAACCCCCATCTGGACCACGGAAGCCAGCCGGGCTAACCAATCGGAGAAGAACCGAAATATTTGAAACACTGATACCGGATAGTTTACCGAATGGACATCAATTATTTATTAGTCACCTATTTTCTGAATCATGTATAAAAGGACAGTAGAGTAGAGTAGAAAGCAGCAGATTCCCTGGGACGGTGGCCTGACACGCCATTGGTTCTAGTTAGTCGTGCTCTTGGACTGCTAGTTGCTACACGCACTTGTATTTCGCACACCCTTGATTGATTGGATTAGATTGGATTTGAAACAGACGGATTAAACTGAACGGACTTGATTGATTTGACTCGCACGGACTTGTACTGAACGGAATTGGACTCGCACAGACTTGATCGAACGGACTTGGACTTGAACGGAATTGGACTCGCACGGACTTGATCGAATCGGACTGGACTTGACTTATCGAACTGACTGGACTTGAATATCTGACCGAACCCATTTCGCGACTTGACTAAATGTTCTGTTGTGTGTGTGTGTAACAGTTATCTAAAGAGCATTGAAAAACCCCACGCCAGTCTAACCCACCGTAACTTACAATAAAACCCGCTTTTGAGCAAAAACCCCAACTTGTGTTGAATCAGACTAGCCAAACAGACCGTCCTGCTCCTTCGACCTGAAGTAGAGCCAAAGCCTTGGCGCATTGAAAGAACTCGATTCCTTTGGTCTATACAAGCCTAATACTTGGCTTCCACCCCCGAACAAACCCGTTCATCACCCCGTGTAGAGAGTGGTAGTTTTGGTGTTTAGTTTTGGTTTAGTTGGATACACTCCGTCTATCTTATTTCTAGCATTTTCCATCCGTACACGTAGTGAAGACCTTTCACCGTGTCCTACCATGTCCCGTGTCCCACCATGTCCTTTGTCCCACCATGTCCCGTGTCCCACCATGTCCTGTGTCCCAGCATGTCCCGTGTCCCAGCGGACACATCTGACCCACCAGGGTGAATTCAATGTTAGACTAGAAAACAGAGTTGTGGTAAGTGGAATTGAGCTAGGGTGGAAAAAAAGTGTTAGTGTAAGGGGATTTGGGCTTACATGTAGGTTATGCCAAAAAGCCAGGTTGGCAATGGATTAAGCTTAAAGCAGAAAAAAAAAGCCAGGCTGGCTGTGATTAAGCCAGATTGAGAGCCATTTGCTGTGATTTGGGGTGAGGTTGTTTTCTTTTAGGTGATAGGCCTATTAAAGAAGGCAAGATCGGGCCTGACTTAATGAAAAAGCCAGGTTGACCAAAAAAGCCAGCTAGGCGATGATTTCGGCCCAAAAGTATAAAAAAAAAAGTCAGATTGCATACAATTTGGGGTCATTGGTGAAAATATTCTGTTGCTTTAAGGCGGGATAGGCCTTAAAGAGCGACTACTTAGCCCCAAATAGTCGGATTAGATAGTTATATTCTTGTTGTATAGACTTATAGAACGAGGTAAGTGTTCAAATTTTTCGTGTTACAGCAGATGGCAGTATCGGAGGCACGAATCAGAAAATGCCATTCGGGGCATTCTCTGATCCTTGTGACCTATTTGCCCATATCTCGCTGGATTCTGCATGGATTGAAATGAAACATAGCTAGGTGATTCAGGCTGATTCATGCGCAATTAGTGACAGAACAATATCCTGATTTTTTTAAAATTTTACACCCCCTGTCATATCAGGTTCCTCAGGCCATAAATACAGAGCTCAAGTCCATGGTCTCATCTGGGCGGTCCGACTGCTAGGACAGTTGACGTGCATCGACGTTTGGGGACTCAGCTGCTATCCTCTTGGTGAATATGTTGGCATTGTGCTCAATGAGTAGCTGCACAATATCCAGGTGACACCATGCCAATGCAAAATGCAGTGCAGTGCAGCCATCTTTGGTGGTTAGGTTGACAGATGCATTGTGCTCAATGAGCAGCCTTGCAATGTGGATGTTACCGTTCTTTGATGCCAAATGCAGTGCAGTCCAGCCATTTTTAGTGGTTAGATCAACAGTTGCATTGTGCTCAATGAGCAGCTGCACAATATCCAGGTGACCTTTCTCTGATGCGAGATGCAGCGCAGTCTGGCCATCTTTGGTGGCTAGGTCAACAGATGTGTTGTGCTCAATGAGCAGCCTCACAATGTCAAGGTGACCCTCCTCCAATGCAGGATGCAGCACAGTCTGGCCATCTTTGATGACTTGGTCGTCAGATGCATTGTGCTTGACAAGCACCCTCACAATGTCAAGGTGATGGTTCTCCAATGCAAGATGCAGTGCAGTTTTGGCGTTTTTGGTGGCTAGGTCGACAAATGCATAGTGCTCAGTGAACAGCCTCGCAATTTCAAGGTGATGGTTCTCCAATGCGAAGTGCAGCAGAGTCTTACCATCTTTGATGGCTAGGTCCACAGATGCGTTATGCTCAATGAGCAGCCTTGCAATGTGGAAGTGATTGTTCTCCCATGCGAAATACAGTGCAGTCCTGCCAGCTTTGGTGGCTAGGTCAACAGATGCACTGCACTCAATAAGCAGCCTTGCAATGTCGAAGTGACCCTCCTCCGATGCAAGATGCAGTGCAGTCTTGCCATCTTTGGTGGCCAGGTCAACAGATGCACTGCGCTCAATAAGCAGCCTTGCAATGTCGAAGTGACCCTCCTCCGATGCAAAATGCAGCGCAGTCTTGCCATCTTTGGTGGCTAGGTCAACAGATGCACTGCGCTCAATGAGCAGCCTTGCAATGTCGAGGTGACCCTCCTCCGATGCAAAATGCAGCGCAGTCCTGCCATCTTTGGTGGCTAGGTCAACAGATGCACTGCGCTCAATAAGCAGCCTTGCAATGTCGAAGTGACCCTCCTCCGATGCAAGATGCAGTGCAGTCTTGCCATCTTTGGTGGCTAGGTCAACAGATGCACTGCGCTCAATAAGCAGCCTTGCAATGTCAAAGTGACCCTCCTCCGATGTAAAATGCAGCGCAGTCTTGCCATCTTTGGTGGCTAGGTCAACAGATGCACTGCGCTCAATGAGCAGCCTTGCAATGTCGGGGTGACCCTCCTCCGATGCAAAATGCAGCGCAGTCTTGCCATCTTTGGTGGCTAGGCCAACAGATGCATTGTACTCAATGAGCAGCCTCCTTGCAATGTCAAGGTGACCCTCCTCCAATGCAAAATGCAGTGCAGTCTTGCCATCTTTGGTGGCTAGGTCAACAGATGCATTGTGCTCAATGAGTAGCCTTGCAATGTCGACGTGACCCTCCTCCAATGCAAAATGCAGTGCAGTCTTGCCATCTTTGGTGGCTAGGTCAACAGATGCATTGTGCTCAATGAGCAGCCTTGCAATGTCGACGTGACCCCTCTCCAATGCAAGATGCAGTCCAGTCCAGCCATCTTTGGTGGCTAGGTCAACAGATGCATTGTGCTCAATGAGCAGCCTTGCAATGTCGAGGTGACCCCTCTCCAATGCAAGATGCAGTCCAGTCCAGCCATATCTGGTGGCCAGGTCAGCAGATGCATTGTGCCCGACGAGCAGCCTTGCAAAGTTGGCGTGACTGCCCTCCAATGCAAGACACAATGCAGTTTTGTCTTCTTTGGTGGGTATTTTGACAGATTCAATGAGTAGAGAGGGCAACCCCTGAGTGTAGCCCATTGTATGACACATCGACCATGCAGGTAGTATGGGCCTATCCCAAACAGGGGTCCTATACAAAAACAAGAGCTCAGGATAGGTCCCATCCTGAGGCAAGGGATGCAAATGGTACAAGGCAGCATATTGGCTGCTTCCATCCTCCAGCAGATGCATTGTTGAGGGAAGTAGTGTCTCCTGATCCTGCTCATCACAAAGCTGCAGATGATGGAACCAATATTCTGCTGCATACAATGATATTGGGTAGTCTAAGAGTGTGTCTTTGGTCATAGGATGTTTGGCATCTGCAAAAAGGAGGAGATAGCGGACACAAGTTTGGGTGATAAATCTGTGGGAGACACTGTTTGTAAGGTCAATGATTGAGCAGAATTCCTGATGGAATTTTGGGGAGAGGACATAGTCCTTGACAGATGAATGTGCAAAGGCGATTGACTTATCCCAGCGCTCATTCTTGATCACAATCAGGCCCTCTAACAATTTGAAGATGTCAGAGTTGCCCCCACGTCTATTCACATCATAAATGGATTTGTCTGGGTTAGAAAAGTCGAACTTGGGGTCAGCTAGAGGGAATGCGAGAGCATCTGCCAGCTCGTCTGATGTAAGTTCTCTGGCGGAGAACACAAGCCACCGGAAAATTGCTTGAATAAAAACTGTTCTTCTGGGAATATTTGTTGCCCGGGTCAAGAAACGGCTGTAAATCCCAAACAAATCAGTTGGAAGGCCTGCGAGGGTCTCCTCCACATCCTCTCTGAAATCACAATCGCGCAGTTCAATGAGGAGACATGCAGCCATGCGAAACCTGGATATGCAAGTTAGCTTAAGGACAAATTACAGTATGTTGAGAGGACTGACATTCCATGGCTCTTCTGCACAATTTGCTCCGTGACATTCTTTGCATAATTGTCATCACTAGCCCAATTTCCAACCCTGGTAACTTCACTGCCTACAAAGGACCTAATGTCATCATTTGAGACCCAGGAATTAAGGTCGATGAAGGTTGCATCCTTGAATGCTGTTTGGAATTCCTCAAGAGGTTGACTAGTAAACAGGAGATGTGGTGCATTTTTGGCGGGATGGTATAAGCTGTGAATGAACTGAATAAGAGGCTTCCGGTCGGTTTTGTTGCATTCATCAAGCCCATCGATGACGATATAGGTCTGGTCCAACTCCGAAAGCAAAACATCGAGGACTCCTTCAAGATGTACACACTGCGGCTGGATAGTTCCATTTTTCAGCTTTTCATACAGCTGCTGAAGGGCGCTATAAGGCAAAGGTGATTGTCCAGAGAGTTGCCAGATGATTGACCGTAGCATGATGTCCATGTGCTGCCTCTCGTTCCTAAAATCAAAATAGAAATATGCAACAGCAGATTGTTCTGGACAGGCCACAGTGATTTCTTCAATCACTGTTGAACTGCCCATGTAGGTATTTTCGGCCACAGATTATGTGCATAGTAGTGATGGAACTCACCTTAGTACACTCTTTCCAGTACCAGCTGTGACCATTTATTAGACATAGAATTGAAACAGAATGAAATTGACTTACAGATACCTTTAATCCATAAAGAACAGGGTGTGGCCTTCCATTTGAGGAATCGGTGATCACGTGAGAGCCAGCGCCCGGTGGCTTCATGATGAAGTTTCCGTAGTTCGTGCTGTCTGTCCTTTGAATCAGGAGGAGACCCTAACCACTTGCAAAGAACATCTTTGAGTCTAGACATAATTCAGCTTGAAAAATATTCAACATGGGAAATTTGATCAACCCTTGACCCTGGTTCACACTGCTGTTGTTGAGAAAAAACTTTCAGAAAAGGAAAGGGGACTTCACCGACGCACATGTTATTTGTCAAGTTCTGAACTCCGCTGAAATTCACTGTGGGACCCTGCCCCTGACCCCCGCCACCACCGTATATGCCGCCACCACCACCCTGACCTCCTGTGCCTCCTGGGGACAAGGAATCACGATTCTGACGTCCCAATCAAGTTCCCTACGCACCATAAATCTTGTTAATGATGGGCGCGGATTCATTGCCCTTGCTAAACATGGTCAAAATAGATTCTTATATCGCCGATCTTCTGTAGGCGGAATACTATGTGAGCCAAAAGAAGATTAGACAGTAGAAAGAGCCGCCCACAGAAAAGATGAGGAGGATGTATTCCTTTGCAGTGGACGTGGAGGTGGAAGACAAGAGTGGTCACCCCGAGTACTTTCGCACGATGAATGTTCAAGAAGCAAGAAGTCCGAGCCTTCCGGACCGGCGACTACGAATGAGCCACCACGTGAACAGCTCAAATCCGTTGAGATAGCCGAGCTGTCCATCAGCCAGACAAAGATAGCCACAACGTGGCTGCTTTCGAACCAAAAATGGCCGGATTTAGTCGGTCGTGCGATCGATTCGTTCAGCGCTTGGAATGACATGGATACGGACGTGAACTTAGATGACGACAGGGCGTGGACATTGATGTCCGCGCGCACTCTCTCCGCGCACGATGATGAAGCGCTGCGCCAGTCGTGTGGATGTCTACCTCATGTGTTTCCTCCCTTTCCCCGGCGCCACAGCGCGTGCGTGACACGGCGGGCAAGGACCCAGGCACACGATTATCGTGTGCCTTAAATGCAGGCCCATGTCCTATGTCCGTGGAGAGTTCAAGTTATTCAAGTTTGAAAAGAGAGAAAAAGAGAGAGAAAAAGGGGAAAAAGAGAGAGAGATTCAAAGTTGAATATTGCACCAGTGCCGAATAAAATCGGTGTCCCCCAATAACCTGCGCAGCCGGTGTCGCTTCTGCGGCATATTTGATGAACTTGAATAACAAGTCTCCTTTTAGGAATTGATTGATTTGTGTCCCAGTTCCTTTCGGGGCAGCAACCCCAAAAAGACATAGGCCAGCGAATGGAATTTCAAGAAGAGTTCCCGCGGATGCCAAATCACGGCTTGTGTCACGGCCATCACATTTCAGCGCCCAAGACCGAAAATACTTGACCTCTCGCACCTGAGGTGCCGTTTTAATGCTTTGCCCCCGAAACTTTGTCTGAAGTACCTTGGGGACTGTCTGAAACAATGGAGCTCTTCATTTTCTCTTCTCTGTGCATCACAATGCCAAAACCTTCTGTTAAATTACTGACATGTGTGTACTTACTTTACAGTCCCTCTTTTCACCCCTTTCCCTGCACCTATTTGTGACCAGGTTCTTCAATGGCCGAATGAGATGTTTCACCCCCCAACATGTCGCAAAAGTCCGATTTAGATTATACGCGGGTATAAACGCCTATAAGACTGTATAAGCCCGTAAGATTTCCGAGGGGTCTATAAGACTCGGAAAGGTATCATAAGTAGTTACAAATGCTTACAGAGGTTATAGTGTTTACAGGCGGTTATTGGAACTTATAAGCAATTCCCGTGGAAGTGGGCAAAGCCTTTCACCCTCTCACTGGAGGGCTTAGCACCTTGAAGTGTTCTATCATGGTAGTGGGTATATTTTCGTTGGGGTAATCAGCACGGGAGTAAAGAAGTAGTGCTAGCATATTGTATTCAAGTTCAAACTATGGTAATTATTAACCGGCAGACACATGTATATACAGGTGGGGCCCACTAGAAGGTCGTGAGGTGAGTTATGCACCTGGTTCCGGGCAACGGGTGGAGGCCCCACAGCGGCTCCACAGCCCACAGAAGTACCGTAATATAATTGTTAAAAATAGCTCAGATGAGTCGGTAGAGTACGGTGTGAGTATGTTTGAGAATCCTGAAACAGACCAGAGAAGAAGAGGGGTGGGGGGAGGGCAGGGAAGCGGAGAGATTGATAAATAGTTGTAAGTACTTATAAGCCATCTATAAACCTGTCCTAAGTTAGTTATAAGGTACTTATAAGGCTGTAAGCCTTCCTAACCCCTTATAACCCAAATCGGACTTTTACGACACACAGCTACAAAATATTCGACAGAATTGATAATCCAAAATAAATTCCAACAATTGCTGCCCGGTAAGACATTGATATATAATTGTGCCCCCGCCCCCCTGAACTGTCATCCTTCCATCTAACCCTGAGCCTGCCGCTCCAAATATGCCTGAATTTGTGCGTCTGACCGGCGAATTTTGCCGGTCACAGGAGCATGATTGCAACGACAAAACTTTTGTGCACCTTTACCGGGACATTGATGCCGCCGGGGGCAGCTGTTGAATACACATTGTTTACATTGTTTGGCGCTGGGTGTGGATGGGCCAGGCATAGGCACAGATGCACCAGGTAGTAGTATTTGGAATTGTGGTGCACGGACAGGCGGAAACTGTGGTGCACGAACAGTCGGCAGGGGCGGAGGTGGCAGGTGTTCAGGAATAAGAGTTGGGGCCGCGCTTTCTGGCTCGGGATCATAGATTTCAGACTCCTTGAACTCCATGTTGTTCTGAGTGGATGAATTTGACCTGATCTGCGGGGATTCAATAATAGGATCAAAGGTTGTAGGATCGTAAGGGTCTGTGCAGAAAGGAAAGATATTTGTTTCATTTCAATTTGAAAAAAATATCAAAAGATGAATTGTACTCACCTGTGAGAGATAGATCGAGCTCACCATCTGGGAGCGAGTTTGGTGGGAGCACATCAGCATAATTATCTTGTGAAGTGAGAATGTCGAGAAGCGGTTTTCGGGCTACAAAATTGGTTCCGTTAGCAAGTGTTGCCCGCTCCGAAGTCCACAAGATTGTTTTCTTGTGATGTGCCTCCAACCGCTGTGGAATTTTGTAGTACAAGCGCTGGTTCGATTCGTGATAGATCGAGGCTGAGCATCTACAAGTTCATTCCATGATTGTGCAAACTTGTGGAAATCAATATTCTTCCAATGCTCGTGAGCAGGATAGGATGTTCCGCCTTTTCGGAATTTTGCTTGACTGATGGTGGCCTTGAAGATGACATATTCTTTGTGGGTGTAAACTGGAAGAACAGCATAAAGGGTACCCTGTCGCAGCTGTAGATAGCGATACATATTTGTGGTCTTTGTTGAGAGTCGAGTTAGTCTGTGGGCTGGAGTATCATTGTAATGAGGTATGCCTGTGATCCGTGGGCGAGGTAGGGTAGTGATATTGAGTTTTCCGGCAAGATCTTTAGAAATGGGGAGTATTCCAATGGTCTCTGATGTGGCAATGCGAGTAGAAAGAATTCGGGGAAGTGGAAACGATGGCTTTGTTCCAACGGCAAGGGCAAGTTTAACAATCTCGTCTCGGATCCAAATATCAAAATGGCCTTTATACTTCATGCCCGTGCGGTTATGGAACCCAACCTGACAAATATTAGAAGGGCACCGAATGATGTATCCTGACTCACCTCCACATTTCGGCGGAAGATCCAGTTAATTACCAGGCATTCAGCCAACTCAGGAGAGGCCCGCTGGGATCCAAACACTCGACGAATAGCCATATGAACACCCCCCTCGAGGGAGCTTGTGCCTCTAACAGTGCGGTAGATATTCAGGTTGTCTCGGTCTTTGCCCATGAGATAGTGCAAGGCTAATCCGGGGGGATCCGAGAGATAACCTTTCTGCGCAGTATCCAGGAGATGCTTGGCCATCTCCTTGGCCTCGTCAGAGAAGAATGAGCCACGGGTTTTGCTGGTTGAACACTGGACATCAGAATATGCATCAAATAATTTCTTGAGCCTCTGTGAAAGAATATCGCGAGGAGGAATATAGCGCCGGATGCGCCTGTTAAGTGCTGATGCCTTGGCATGTTTTGCATACTCCCAGTCAACACCATGTTTCTCAAGGACAGCACGGACAGTAAGTTCATCAGACCTATCCCGGATAAAGATGGTTTCACTGAAGTCGTGTGCAAAGGCCTTGAATGCTGAATGCTTTTTCGATAGGAGGCGCACGAGGCGGTCCATAAAGTGAAATGCATCATCAAGGACATGAGAGGGAAACTTGTGAGACTGCATAGGTTCCTCAATGAATGCTGTGGTTTGCCGGATCCCCTCCATCAGGACTTCAACTGGAGTGCTCTGCCAGAGGATTCAGAATATGTTGTATAACACAAAGGGGAAAAATTACTTCATCAACCGGCGAGGGATTGAAGAGTGTGCCCTCTATTTGCTGGTCCAGATCCATGTCCTAAAAGGGTGATTATAAACAGATAGAGAGAGAATAATGAATAAATACTGACATTGTCGTCAATGTCAGAGCCATGATCAGATTCATCTGATTCACCCAGAGTAGCTTCATTGAAGGCTGTAATTGAGAACTGAACATCTGTATTAGGCGAGATGGCAGGTGGGGCTGGAACTGCAAATGTGCGAATGGTCTGTGATGAAATTGGGGGTATTTGACCACGTGTATGGAGTTGTGATGTTGTTACCACTGCATTTTTGCCATGCTTAAAGATCCATTCAATGGTCTGCTTATGCAGTGCATGTATGGATCCCGGAACGAGAACCTTGGGGAAAAATCGGACCAGAGGCTAAGTGCATGGGGTTACTACTCACCTTGGAAATTGTAATCAGGGACCGAGATGATGAGACATTGATTCTCTTTGTACCACCGAGATCATCTATAACTGCATCAAGATAGCCAGGATGATGTCCAACAGTTGAGCCTTCTGCGACCGCTTTACAGCCCTGAACAAGTGTGACAAGTTGACCATGGGTTTTAGCCTGGATTTTCTGCAGCGGCAGTCCGATAGAGTTGCGCTGATGCAGGCACATGAATATTTGCCACTGACAATCAATTTCGTCAAAGTGAGATTCTTGGGTTGAAGAGCTGGATAGATCAAGGCGAGGAGAAAAAGATCGCTGAAGAACTATGCCTGCCAGTGCATGAAGTGAAATCAAAGGGTCATTAGTTGTACCCTTTAATTTGCTGTATTTCCCCAGATCAAGCAATGGAGCAGTCTTGGCCTTCAAAACTGTTGCAAGTTCAGTAAGGGAGAAAGTGTCACATATCAATTGAAGTGTTTGCTGGATGGAATGGCCAATCTTGATGATCAAAGGGTTGGTAAGGATAGCACGGAGCAAAGGCAGGACATCGCTTCTAGCAGTCAGTGCGGTCACCTGGGGAAAAATCAGAAATCTCCAAAACAAACAGACAATAGGGGAGTTCACGGTAGGGCACATTTTCGCGTTTGTGAATAGATTTATTCATTTGATCAGACGAATAAAAACCATGGTTTGTGGAATAAAGCCGTGATCACCCCGTTTGAGTTCCACAATATATTTTTATTGACTATTTCCACAGCCCTCACTCTGCTACTCCCCTCACTCTGCTACTCCCCTCCATAATGCCTCAACAAATCAACCACCACTGGACTACTGATGGGGCCCCTGAGCTCGTCACTACTCTCAGCCTCTTGGAGACAGTCACTGAAGACTCCATAGGCAAGGATATCTTCAGCAACAAGACCTCGGGATCAGATGCCAACACCGATTCTGACGACGCAATCAATCATCCAAGACCCGTCAGAGCCAGAAGCTTTCAACCGCTTCCCCATGAGCAGTGATGATTGAGATGGGGCGGGGCACTGGCAACTTGAAGTATATTCCACACAAAAATATATTTATTCCACAAGCACGATTAAATCGTGCTTGTGGAATATTTTTATTTTGTAGAAATAATTGCTCCCTCGGACGAATATTTATATTCACAAACGCGAAAATGGGCCCTACCGTGAACTCCCCTAATGACTGCACATTGAAGACATAAATTTTATCCACTGTTCGGAGCTGGATAAGACGGAGACGAGTTGCTTCTCCAGATTGTTGATCTGTTTTTATTGCAAGAGCAATGAGGGCAAGCTGCGAAGGAACCACCCGAGCATGATCCATGACATGGGTGAGGATATCGTTGGCACACTCTTCAATGCTCATTGAGTCTGAAGTAGAATAAGCTGAGACCCCTGAAGCCCGTGAGAAAGGCGGGAGATCTGTCCAATCGGTCACCGGCTCTACATCCTTGAGAAGTGACTGGTTAATTGACTCGTGGAAAGACCGTTCCGCTGGGCAAGAATCAAAAAATATATTTTCCTGGAATAGGATGACGCACCCTGAGGAGAATCTGTATACAAAATTTGAGTGGGAGGATTGTTGCAATTCTTCAACCCTTCTTGGATATCTTCAAGCATGCCTTTCACATAAGCCAGGGATTTTGTTGGTGTGATTGAATGTGCACGAATTTCTTCAAACTCATTCCCCGCAGAATATGCTGCATTGAAAATGTCTTCGCCCTTGACACCTGCTACACCCTTGAGATACTATAATGCAGGTTAAAGACAAATAAGTAAATTAGCGGATGTACTCACATCAAATGTATGGTCTGTTTTTGCAAAAGTCATTGGTTTTGAGGCGGTATCTCGGTCAATAAAGACACGATGAGCCTTGACTTTATCTGTGAACATTCCTTTGAGGTATTATATAGATGGTGGTGCCCCAGCATATCCATTTGGATCATCAAAAGGGGAACATGGTTTGATTCCATGCTGGCCCCAGAATTTGGCAGCTCCCAGGTACATTAGTTCAATATCTGCATGAAACCGGTGCTGAATCTCGGAAACGAGCTTGGCAAAAGGAGCAGGACCAAAGCGTTTAGCAAACATGTTAGACATTTCCCGGCTCATTTCGTTTGAAATAGCTCCCCGAGCCGAGATGAAACCTGACAAATGACCATTACTTTATACACTATTGAAGTAAGAAAATGACAAACCTGGGAATGCTGTGAGGACAAACTCTGGCATTTGTTCGAGAATATGAGGGTCGGTCCCTTGAAAGCTTTTCCCACAACCTGGCCCCGGAGCCTTGACACGTCGTGGATCACAGATAAAGTGATTCGTGTACAAGAAAAAATCTGCAGGCATTGCACGAACTCTGCGTGCTATAGGATTTGTGTTCCGTCCTATGTATATAATGGTCATTTCTTTGGGTGACCATTTTTAATCTTAGCACACACCATTCTTTGTGAGGGGCATATTACAGACACATTTGAAAGTCTCGGGATGTCCAGGGAGCAAGTGGGGTAGCCAGACAAAGACTTTACGCCAGTATAAGGGCTCAGGCTTCAGACCTGTTGTATCCTTGCACGTTTCAAGGGCAAAAATTGGGTGCGGTGGTCTATCAAAAAAATCACCGCGGGTATAACAGAGTGGTTTGCCATGCTCTACTTCCCCCTGCATGAGCCGAGTCTGCAGAGCAACAAGCCGATTATGAAGTGCGGAGCTCTGTGCTGGCTCGGCTGCATGGGGCTCGGCATTTGTTTCCTCGATTCCAGTCAAGTCGTTGACAAGACTGTCGTCAATTAGCCTGCCACCAGAAGCAATGTCGGCATGCTCATCGTGGTCATCCATGTAATCCAGCTGCTCGTTGAGCTGGGTGAACTCCCCAAATAAAATGTGTGAATTTGCTAGACAGTGTGATCAACAGAATTCACTAAAGAAGTGAGAATAGGAGGTTACACACATGTTGAATCAATGGCAGATGTAGTTGAACCTCGAGATCCTAAATTATGACCTGTAGTTTCGTTCCGGACTGTGCCAACATTGGACCAGAAAGGAGCCGGTCCAGCCATTGGTACGGGGATGGTTCCATGACCGCCTGAAGGCACCGGGCGATTGGTGTTCCGAGGGAGGAAAAATGCAGCTGGTTGGATGGGAATGCTAGAAGGAGAGGTTCCCTGTGATGTTGTACTAGTGTGCATTCTATTTCCTAGAGTGTTATCTTTCTCGATCTGAGCCACTGGAAATACAGTCTTGCGAGGGCGCCCGGCCCCTCGGCGGGCCCCACCATGAGTCCCTTTGCCTTTGGTGCTTGAAGCAAGGGGGTTATTCATAGAACTACTATGAAAACTATGCAGGCTTCGTCGATGTGCTTCGTCGATGCGGTAGATGAAAGATGCAAAGATAACGAGTCACTCAGACCATTATCACTCACAAGCGGTGTGGGGATCACTCGGAGGGAGCGGATCAACGAGGATCAACTGCCTACTTCCTAACTAGGAAGTAGCGCTCCACTGACACCTGACATGGGCCTAAATGCACGTCCCGCGCACATGGCCCGGAATTAAGTGTGACTTGTCACCAAGGGGTTTGTTGGTTGGTTTAAAGCTCTTTGTGAACTTTGTGTTGCTAGTTGACCGAATAGTAGCTATGATGTACCTAGGAGGTGGCAGGGCCACAATGAGATCCACGGCCGAGTCACGGCTCAGCCAAAAAAAACCCTGAGCCTAATTTGCAAAATTTACTTGTGCTCAAGGCTGAAAATGAATTTCAGATTCCTGCTAACTATGTACATTATAGCTACTACACAACACAAAGAGCTTTGAAACGACCAACAAAGCCCTTAGTGACATTGTCACGGTTAAATCCGGGGCGTGTCCGTGATATGTGCATTTAAGGCACACGACAATCGTGTGCCTGGGTCTTTGCCCCCCGTGTGAGTGGTATGCCGACGCTCCTCGACTGGATACCCGTCTCTCTGCAGCGGGTGCTCGTGCAGACGACGGACGCGCGGCACATTCATGATGAGTTCCACACGTCCCTCTCCCTGGTCGCTGGTTTTGCGATCATTGTGGCGTGTGTGTGTCCCAAGTTCTTCTCCTTCATCCCCCGTTCTTCATTAACTTTTTGTCGAGTACTAGCTGGCCTTCAAACTGATACTCTGGTCTGGTCTTCGCCTGAAGCTGTGACTTTAATTCCCGGAGCCAGTTCGGGACTTTCCCACGGTTTGAAATATTTGTTCGAAATTCGATTCCTCAACAATCATGCATCTCAACTTGAGGAACTTGAGGGCTGAAAGGCACGGTTCAAAATCTATTCAATCTTCGGACATCCACCTTTCATTTCTCTCCTTATAAGATTACACGTGTCCGTCCGAAGCCTTTTAAACTCCGTTGACGGCATCACACTATGTTGCCGCACAACTGGCTATACAGCCAGGCGAAATACCCCGGCTTCTCGAGAACGGATATGCCGAATCCGGACCGAGGCTTACCTCTATCAACAAATTTAACAGCTTTATTTTCAGGTCTCAACAGCTATTACAGCCTGGAGGCCTCTTTGAGATCAACATCACCCCTCGAACCGAAGTGGTGGGGAGCAAAGCGCCCCGCCGCGGTCTGGTATTCTCTATATCCAGCAGATGCGAATCAGATTGTTCATTACTGCGTCGCGCCGCGCTGCAAGGCTACCCTACAAACACACATTCTCGTCCACCGCCACTCGCGGAAGCCTCAACGTACATCCCCATCCACCGTTGCTCGCCAAGAATGAACACTCACGAGTGAGTGAGTCGCCAGCAATCCCCAAAAATAGCCGAACGAAGAGTGTAAGGAGGGGGCAAGAAAAAGAAATCGACTCGCGAAGCGCGATTGACGGACCACAGACTCAAAAGGAAGAAAGTGAAAACCGAGTATGAGTCCGAGCCAAGTGAGTCCGAGCCAAGAGAGTAGCGAAGCGTCGTCGCCAGCGGCCCGTCTCCCTCCCTCGGTCCAAAAAAAAAGAAAAGAACGAAGGAAAGAACACGACGCACATTCTCACCCGGCTGATCGGGCCTTTGGTTTTCGGGGACGCGCTGGATCCCGCCCGCTGCGATGCCGACCTGAAACGAATCAATTCGTTAGGATAATGAAGAGTTATTGGGGAGGAAAGAAGGAAAGTTGGATGAATGCGAAGAAAAGGAGGAAGACAAGTAAAACGCGCAGACACCACCACCACCTGCCCACCCCGGCGAACCGCGGTGGATCCCAACCAATGGGTAAGCGGATGCGCGATGGGCGATGCCCAGATGAGGCGCAAGTGCGGTGACCGGGACAAGGCCAGACGTTAGGTGCGCCCCCGCCCCACTCAAAACGCGCAGTGCGATATCGCGGGCGGGGGGGGGGGGGGGGTGCGAATGCCGCCGCTAGTTCGAGTCGTGCGTGCGCCCCGCCCCACCCCACTCGTACCCACGAAAACGCGCAGTACGATATCGCGGGCCGGGCGACGAGGCGCTAGTCCGAGAACAGAAACGACACGATAAGTCGCTACTCCCATCTCTTCAAATTGCTGCCACGGCCGGCCTAGAGAAGCTCGAAACCTATTACGAGACAGCGAAAGGTTGTCAGTTCAACGTTATAGCTACAAGTGAGCCATTCTTTCTACCTGATAATCACCGCTCACCACCTGGAAGTGCTTCATCCGTTCCTCGGCATCTCCTGGTTCCGCAAAATGGGCGAGACCCGGGCCAAAAACGCTGCAACACTCTTCGAGTTCGTGTTCGACACGTACAACGCCACCCACAATGAGCAGAAGAAGGCTCAACAACCGCCGACCCACCCCGGCAAGCAGAAAACTTCTTTTCTTGATGATGTATCTATGCTTGATGTGACCGATCCCGAGACGCTCCCGCAGCAGTCCGAATTGGAACGCTTTTACGCTGCCGTTCGGACGCACGGTCGTGGGGAGGCGAATGATCCATTGGCGTGGTGGAAGGTATTTTTCCATCCCTTTCACTATGGAAATTCAGAGCTAACTCAATTATTACAGGCCAATGAGCACGATTTTCCTGTCATTGCCGCCATGGCGCGGGACTTCTTCGCTATTCCGGGCACAAGTGTGTCCGTCGAGCGGCTTTTCTCCAAATCACGGCACTTGTGTCGTGATACACGCTCGTCGATGCACGCGGAGACCATCATGCGGGCGATGCTCACGAAGATGTGGATAAGGGCTGGGTTGTTCAGGATCTAACACTACTCGTAGCTATAATCTTGTGCGGCCGAAAAAAAAAATGCAGATATATACCGTTTTAAACAGTTTTAAACGGTTTTAAACGGTTTATCAACCGTTTCCGTTTAGTTTACCGGAATCTGTAAACGGTAAATAAACGGTTGGAGCCCTAGAAAATGGCAAGTACAGCCACCCCGCTCGCGTCCTTTGCGCCCCGACGACGAAACTGCGGGACGACACCGCTATACGATCAACGACCGCCTGACAATCGCCCACGCACCTCTACTACCTGGAAAGGAAAGATCTCTAAGGTGATGTATCGCGAATACTCTAACTAGAACGATTGATACATCGCGTTTCTCCCGCTCATTAGAGCCTCGCGATGTATTGAAACCCCAGATACCCCTGCATTTTCGATAGATACCCCCTGCCGCCACCATGCTTCATCCGGCTGATATTTCCCATGTAATAGTAAGTCGCAAATATCCGCACAGCCTTGACGTCAAGTATGTCCTTGAAGAGGGAGCCCGTTCCTTCGTTCTCTAACCCGCCATAACGACCCAACCCTTTACAACGCCAGCATTCCATCCCGCGTAGTCGCCACTCCATGTCCGATAGCTGTCATCTTTACACCCGCCTCCTCCTTCCGAAGCGCCACGGCTACCCTTTATTCCACCCACAGCCTTTCGACGATCTGCCTCTGGAATCTCGGCATATTGGGACAGAGATTGGCGATGTCGGGGTTGTCACGGCGGACGGATCCTTCGATGTTATCTTCAACGTCTGTCGCTCGGCGAACGACCCTGTGAATCGGTTCGGAGTCCCTGAAGGTTTTGAGCAGGTCCAGCTTGGTCTGGGAGATGTTGCGCCTCGAGCGCTATACCACCGCCCTGGATCCGACGTATCGAATACAACAATCAACAAGCGACGCTTGGATGTGGACGCGGGTGTGGAAAGTAATGTGTGAGCCCTCCTCTGTCTGAGAGCAATGCCAGTGATTCGATTCCTTATTTCCATCCTGTTTCTTTCAGATTTTTCCCACTCGGTGCAGGAGCGGTGGTTGAAATATCTACATCTTCTAAAGAGACCGCAGTGCTTCTTCTTCCAGACGGAGCCTCACGGACAGATCTTCGACGCAAGAAGAAATTCCGAGACTACGCGTTGAAACATGCGCAGCGTTGGTACGCATTCGTCAACGGCGACTTGGAACGCATGGTGAACAACGGCGATCTGTACCTTGTGACGGGAACCGACAAATCTTCTTCATGGAGTGTTGCGGCCGTTGAAAATCACTCAGAAGACTGTAAAGTCTCGCTGAAATTGAAGGCCGCTCTGGTTGGATCTGCTGGGACTTCGTGCTTTTGGGAATGGGAAACCGCCAACTCCTTCGCAAACTCGGGTCCAAGGCCACTTCCAGCAGATGTGGAGAGGTCTGAGAATCAGACCGTGTTTCTTCGTGGTTTTAAAGTCGCAATTCGCGCTTCTCCTCTCAAGAAATCCGCACGGGCAATCTCGATAGTCGACTCGAAGCCATCGGACATTCTATCGAAAATTGGCGGATCCCTTTTTTCGCAATCACGGTCGACCGGTACCGGGAGCTTCTTTCGCAATTCTCCTCCCTCGGGCAGCGGTGGCGCAAAGGACAACACAGAATCTGTTGACGATGGTGCTGAATATTTTATCAGAAGTCCCACGGTGCGTCATCGGTTTCTAAGTTTCTGTGCTTAGGCTGATGGCTCTTTCCATCTGAAGCAATCCGCCAAGATCGATGCGACGTATATTCTTTCGACGGCTGGGAGCCCCTGTTTTTCGCAGACATCCCCAACTAGTACGGATGACTCCGCTTCCTCTGGCAGCGATAGAACGTCAGACGACGAGGAATCAGTTGTCGATTCCGCTGAATACTTCCCGAGGAGCCCGAAGGTTCATTTTTAACTTCAGTCATGTATCCTACCCTTATGTTCATTCTTGCAACAGGCATACCATCCAGGATCCATCATTAACGACTATCTTCTTAATGTTGTACGCTCTCCAAATGTCTAAACTCAAAGCTAACCATAATTTTGTCTTTAGTTCTCTATTGCCGATGTTGTAGTGACACACGACGATGAATGGATGTCTGTATTGAACGAAGTACGTCACTTGTACTCCGACGCACGCAAATGTTAATCTTGGGTTAAGAACGACGAAGAATTTCCCGACGACTGCGAGCTTATTCGGCGCATTTTTGGCAAGTATGATCTAGACACATCCTCTGGTACCTTTCATTAGTTGCTACTTTGCGGCTCCAGCTGATTTCTTGCTTCTGAAGCGGGAATTTGCCTTCGCGATCTAAGCCGAGAAGCCTCCGATCCCACCGACCTTAACAAAACAAGTGCCCAGCCTCCCTCGCTTGTCTTTTCCGCTTCTCCCTCTATGCCTATACAACGCCCAACGTGCGAGGGAATCCGCGTGAGGTCCCCTCAAGACGCGCATGTCATATTCCACGGTGTAGCACTTGGAATTCTACCAATGATAACCAGACGGTTGGATACCGAGGAACGAAGAACTATTACCTCTGGCAGCGTATTCGTATGGGAGGAACGAGGTGGCCCCAACACGGAGCCCATGGGGGTTAGTTCAGTACCGCAGCCACCCACCTATACTCTGACTTAGATCTGACATTTACCTCGCTATCACAGCCCGGCATAGAACGTTGGACAGATTCTATTCGATGGGGCCCAAGTCGTGTCAGAGAGGTAAAGGAACAATTACCGTCCACGTCGGCTCCCGCTGAACCGAAAATAGGAATTTTTATTCTATTATGAAAAGGAGCGCGACCTAATTGACATCGACATCGACATGAACTATGATTCTGGCCCTCCGTACGTCCTATTGCGTTCTTCTTACTCCGCTCCTTGTCTGTACTAATACTGTGATAGGTCCTCGCTAGGATACCGACCTGCCCATGTCCTCATGCGCGAAAATCTCGTGAAGCAGACCTATTCAGTCTTCGTGGAAACCACCAACGGACGACGAAAATGGCACCTGAGTATGTGTTCAGCGCCGCCTCCACCATTAGCCGAACTGAATTGGATTGCCCTGTCTTATTAGTTGCCTACTCTACTCAGGACACAGTCGATTATCTGCCAACCGTCGACGACATCCCCTACCTTGCCTGCGTCAAGGTCCCCGTGGGCGTATACAAAAGCGCGCGCTCTGCCAAGGGGACCGGACGCACGCGGGCAACTGAGCAACCGCACCTCTCTTCGTCTTCGACAGTCAACACCCGATCACAGCTTTACAATGCCGTACTGACTGAAGCTGGCGCCTTCTGCGGCAACAACAGACATATCATGTCCCCGCGGCACGTCCAGCAGTCCTACTAGCACCTCTTGAATATCTGGAGAGTATTCCGCCACCGTGCCGCCACCCCGTTGATGAAAAGGCTCTGATGTCCTTTGTTCCCAAACTAGCTTAATCTATCCGTGAGGTTCGGTCGGGCAGCGCGCAGTGTTCGCGTTCTTACTCAACCACCTATTCGGACGACTTCACATTCTACCGTTGATACCTTCTTATATGTAGCTCTTTTTTGAAATGTAAAACAGTAACTGTGGCACGAGCGGCTGGGTCGCAGCTCCGGCCTCCGTTTTGCACCACAAAACGGGGCAGCAAATAGGTAGGGCATTAGAATAAATATGTTTCTGTGGACGTGCAGCTCAAGATAAAATTTTCCCGCTTTATTTATCTCATCCCAATCGCAAGGGGATTTGCTTTCACGAAAATCTCAACACATCTGAACTAGGTATATTTAGATCGACGTAGGTCGGCGTAGGTGCTACAGCTCACCTACGCCCACGTTTATTAACCTCAAGCAAAATAGTATAGTACAGTTGTAATTGGATATACTGCTAGGATACTGCTCTCAGCATAGGTCACTATGTAGACCTACATTCACCTACATTCACCTTGCATAGGTTACTATGTCAACCTACATTCACCTACATTCACCTTAGCTCACCTTGACTGACCTATGCGGACCTACACAGGCTTACATCCACCTACGCAGAACGTACGTGGGTGGGTCTCAGTGTAGGTCCATGTAGGCCCCTGAACTCAGGCTGAGCCTAGGAGGTCCTTGAATGCAGTGAGTGGCGGGGTATGGATATCTGGATGCCATGTATTCCATGTATTCAACCTTTCAATAGCTGATAATAAGACCTCGCCACACACGACGTGCACCCACAACTTGTACCCCAGGTTGGGTGAAGAAAGATCAGTGGGCTCCTGTTCGACTCGGGGTCAGGTCATGCGCGGCAAGTGCTGAGATTTTGTTATCTCAAGCCACATTATACAGCTCAGTGATCAAGTCTTCCATATAGAAGGCAGCCTGAGCTTAGAATGTGGCAGAGCTGAAGTGAACCTCATCAGAGATGCCCAAACTCAACTTCTCGCCCACCGTACGGCATGAATTTCACACCTGCTGAACCTTGCATGTGTTCAAACTCCCATGGTGTGTAGCAAGACCTGGCAGCACCCTGGCAGCACAGGGTGTGCACCCACAACTTGTATGCTTCGGAGACATTCACTTAAGTGGGCACCCGTTTGACTCGGGATCAGGTTATGTTCAACGATTGTATCCGTGTTGAAATTTAACTTTTCGATTTGATCGGAGTTGTAACAATCCGGTAATTTGCTACTGTTGGTTAGTATGGTGGGTAGTACATATATTCTCGTAACTCACCTAATTTGGTTTAATGAGTTCCAGCCTTTCAGGCGAAATTTGGAATCAGTAATTCTACCTACCTGCGCCAGGAGCCCGAGAGGTTGACAACTGGATGGAGGACAGTCCCTGAAAAAGGTGCCGATTGGCAATTATGGTGGCTGTAACTGGACCTGACGCAGCGTGAGATTGCTTTAATGCGCCACAGCCCTACCGTGACCGCATTGCTGTGGACGGGCGCCAACACTCTCTTTTGTGGACGGCCATGTCCTTCGCTCTGAACGGCACCCATATTGAGGGGGGGACCTTCAACAACGTGGCTGGGAATGTGACCCAGGTCTTCAACTCCCGCATTGGATCAATCAGAGCCGTTCGACCTTCTGGTGCGCTTACTTCCAGTCTACTCACTACACGACTGGAGTAAACCTTGTTCCCAGATCGCAGTGACCCGAGTCGCATCTGCTTGAATCCCACCAGCCCAGGTGATACCACAAAACCATTCTCTCAAGTGATTGGACATCAGAGCGGCGTGGGCAACGACGCACTGGGCACCCAATTCATACCTTCGATGTCTCTCGGTGGCGAGGGGGGCGGATTTCCCCGCAGACATCTCCACAACCTATAACAGTGTGGCGGGTAACATGACACAGCTCAACGTAAAGTCATATGGTGAATCAGGTTCAATATACTAGGTTGTTCGCTGCGAGTACAACCTGATTTTGTCCCATAGGAATCGACATTCTCTACCGTTCCGTAGTGATTGAAGCACTGCACGATTCGGGCGAGCGATTTCCTGAGCCCGCCTGTCACCCAGGAACGGGGACCAGAGTTCTCGAAATGCTCCGAGCCTGGTCCGTCGATAGCAGCCCAGAAAGCACAATTCTCTGGCTTTACGGCGCAGCTGGGATGCATTGCGCAGATGTTTGCTGGAGACCTCCACAACCAGGGCCGCCTTGGCGCATCGTTCTTCTTCAGGCGTGGGCATTTCAAGCGCGGAACGTGGGATGGCCTGTTCGCAACTCTCGCATACCAGCTGGCAACCTCGGTTTCGGAACTGCTCTTCCCGATTCAACAGGCGGTTGAAGCAGATAAATTGATAGTTGGTCGCACCATGACGGCGCAATTCCAGAAACTCCTCTTGCACCCTTTCCAAACACCCCAAAGCTCCGATTTATTCCCGTAATTGTGATCGACGGCCTAGACGAGTGCAAGGATCACAAGATCCAACAGCAAATTGTCTCTCTCTTCGTTACAGCGATTCGCGATCACTGTCTTCCTGTACGACTTCTCATAACGAGCCGCCCAGAGCCACATATCCTCGAAACACTCGAGCCCCAGGACATTTCGGCCATCTGCCGCCATTCCGAACTCTGTGCCGACGACTCCGCTTATGCAGATATCATGATTTACCTTTGCGACGAGTTCTCCAGGATTTATCACGAATTTCTAGCCAGGGGAATCGACCTTGGACGTAGTTGGCCAGCTCGCGAGGCGGTCATGCATTTGGTCAAAAAGTCATCCGGAATTTTTATATATGCTGCCACTGTCATTCGCTTTATCGGCGATGAATACACGCACCCAGCGGAACGACTCACCGCCGTGTTGCGCCTGGATCCGAGGAGCACTGCCCCGCTCGATGATCTCTACACCGAGATCCTCTCAGTTGTATCCCCAGACGCAACACGGCTTCGTGTTCTCCATGCCATCTGGCAAGGTACGCAGGACAATCACTTCACCATGCGTCCAGAACATATCGAGACACTTCTCCTACTTCCTCTGGGATCTGCCCGTCTCGCGCTGCGGGCCCTCCACTCCTTACTCCAGTTCCCGCCGATTTATACTTCATTTGGTTGCCCCAACGTTCTGCGTCCTTTGCACGCGTCATTCGGCGATTATCTAGGCGATCCACGACGGTCAGGGCGTTGGTGTGTATCAGTCCCGTGGCTCCACTCAGATTTCCTGCACTGTGTACTGCGATTACTTTCCTCTCCATGCAACACGGTAGATACGAGGAACTTTCACACGTGAGACAGCTACGCGTATTTTGGCCCGTGCTACTTTCACTCACTTCGATTTCTACAGAAACATTGTGGGCGGCCTCCCGATGCTGCTCAGTCGTTTTGCCCCCACCGAGACATCGATTGGCCTCCTGCGCAATAAACAGGTTCAGAAAGCTATGTTCTTCCATTTTGCGGACTCCAAATCCTGGCCTAAGGTATGTTTGCACTTACAAGTAATCTCCAACCCCCTCTTTCAACACAATCTTTAGAGAGATTCAGGGTATCCAAGGGACCTAATCCGACTGTGGGAAGATCATCGGTTCATCGTGGAGCTAGTTGACTGCCCACCAACAACATATCAAACATCTCCAACATACAAGTTTGATGGACTCTATCGCGAAATCCTCTGCCGAAACGCAGACCTCCTCTTTCTTCTCAGATCAAAAATTAAGAAACCCTATGATCTTATAGAGGTTGTGTTTCTCCTCGGTCCGCACTACGATCCTGAAGTCTTTCGACCATTGCTCAAACTCCGCGAACTCGTGAAATTGCCACTGAAACCTGGGGACTCGCCCATCGATTTTTTAAAGGAACCTGATAGAGCCGGGGATCTATACTTACCTCAGCAAAATATTGCAGAGGACCTTGTGCTCCTTTGGATCCTGAATGCACGGACACGTCTTGAAGAGAGGACTTGGATTTCACGACGTAAGCTCTTCACTTCTTTTTGTGTTTTGCAAAAAGCGGGGAAAAAAACATGCAACTCAATACTGGCTTAGCTCGCACCCCGACCTTCTACTGGCTCGATCTCTTGGCCGAATGTCGACCTAGTCCGAAGATAGCGCACGAGCTAAAGAGCCTCGACCTTGCTCAAATCTGTCATCCACGAAATATCAGCCCTGCAGATCACCATCATGAGGTCCACTTGCGAATGTTTTCCAATCCAAAGCCAGCACAGGCTGTACTGGCTCCAGGTGAATTCTAGAATGCTAACTACCTCCTGGACTACGCACCGCCGCAGGCAACTCAATTTTGTTGACACTGATGTTCTTTGTGCAGAAATTCCCCGATCCTCCGCTACAGGCCATTGCATTCTGGGAGAGGCAAAGGATCATGATCGATCAGTGTGTTTATAAGGTTGGGCCTTTCACATTATTCTGCCTAGGAGAACTCTTCGCTAATACTGGTCACCTCGTAGGATGGTCCGAGTTGATGTTACGTTGCATTTTGCAGAAGATTTCGTACTATGGACTTTCATATTCTCGCTTGCATCTATTTCTAGCAGGCTTTTCTACCTACCGGTTGCAGCCATTGAGCGCTGATCGTTGATCAGTAACTGTATTCACCTCACTGGACCCCACTACACCCGTTTACAAAAATTCACTATGAACTTACTTGGGCGACATGCGACTCGTGACTGTCGTCGCCGTCGGTAGCGACTCTGGTAAAAGAGGTTTTGTACTCGGCGGAACCACCACCACGGATACGAACCGCGGGAAAGTCTGATCCACATACCCGCCGTCCTCATTTCTGGCGAACCCGGCCGCGTTTTTCCCCAGGCACTTGCGAGTACCTGGTGTGTCCCTCGGGATCGGGTTCAGAATATTGTTGCCATTCGCGTCGGATTATTCTAATCGTAAACCCGGTTTCCCAAGAAACCTTCACCAAATTTTTCATTTGTCACCCCGCCAGGACTTCCAGTGATGCGGCTTGGCACCAAAACCGCTCGGAATGAGGAGACTGTGCACTGATGAGTCTCAATAATAAACCCATGTTTTGAGCGTCTGGAGCAGCGGAGTAAAAAGCTCCATGAAATAATCAATATTGATCGCATCAAATCTATGGTCTCACGGTTCAATTTTCAGTAATCTTATTATGGGGTACCATTTGGAAGCCATCGATGCTTCAATCGATAATCTGATTATCTGTCAAGCGGCTCGTCACGGCAGGAAAAAAATCTGCTGTATATTCGAATTTCCCGCACCGTATAAAGACCTGGCGGCACGCGTGCACCCACGACTTGTTAACGTTCGACTGTGTAGAAAAAGAAGACGAGTGGGATCCCGTTCGACTCGGGGTCAGGTCATAGACGGCAACAATTGCAACACCCAACTTTTCTTTCCCTCATCCATCATGTCACACAATTGTTGCCCAGGCTGCTATCTGCTACGTAATTTGGCTTCAATGCATGGAAGAGACGAAATCGACAACGACGGCACTCAAGTTGCAATACTCAATTCTCCATAGTTAATTTGAGGTATGTGGTATGAAGGTGAAGGAATGAGACCTAAGTTGAACCCCGGCAAACCCCGAGAACGCGTGGCTGCAGCATGGCCGCGGGAAAGCCCAAAAGGCCAAAACGGCCAGATTTAGTAAAAGGACATCGGCGAGGTGTGTCAAAGGACAAGCAGCGCCAAGTCTGCAAAGGACAAACCTTTGTCCGCCGTGAAAATCGACAACAGCATTCGATACTCAATTATCCATGGTTAATTTGAGGTATGAAGGTGAGGGAATGAGACCTGGCAGCGCACGGTGAGCACCCACAATCTATAATCTTCCCATAGTCGTAGCAGTGGGCACCCCGTTCGACTCGGGGTCAGGTCATTTGAGAACTGGATTGGGATTTTTTTCTGCTACTGTGTACTCCCCATCCCTGGCTGCAGTTCACTGTGTATCTAAAATCCAAGACAGTCTAAGCCTTGAATGTTACAGAGTTGAGTTGAACCTCATCCGAGACACCCGAACTCAACTTCTTGCCCACTGACTACGGCGTGAATATCTGGAAGTCAATCCTGCTTGCTGTGTATTCCACTGTTCAACAGTGTGTAACGAGACCTGGCGGCACGCGGTGTGCACTCACAATTTGTAATTCACCGCGCGAGAAAGAGATTATGAGTGGACTCCCGTTCGACTCGGGGTCAGGTCACATATAGACCACGAAAGTGACCGTACTTTTTCTCCCCGATGCATTCATTCTGTCATTTATTCTTCAAGCATTCCACGCCAGTTAGTGCTCTTCAATACTTATGTAGTGCTGTCACACCGTAAGTAGTAGAAACCAAAAATCGAGTTGAGTTGAACCTGTCCGATCCGGAGATGCCCGAAGTTGCTTCTTTCTCTGTACTATATGTCACCCAGTACTGGGCCACCTTAGCACTTTTTCCCTCTGGCCAGCTGATACAAGGCTTTCTGTACCCATATTTTGAGGCTGAAGTGAGTATTAGGATCCCAAGAGTGAGTTGGGATATCTGGGGGAATTTTGGGGTCGTGTCTTGAGCCGCTTGCGAATTTATTTTTGGGGGTACCCCAAAATGGCAATAAACCGGGAAGTGAGCCATCGGCCTAAATCAGTCGTCGAGACAAGTATCATGCGGCCCAAGGTACTCAGAATCACTCAGGTAGTTCCAATGTATGATCCTATACACTCGAATTGGGAATCAAAGGTGTACAAGGGTTATAATTACTGGTGCTTCCAGCAAAGGAGGATGGCGGAAATGGGTGTATTGAGGAAATTGTATGCGCTACAATGTAGAGAGAGGAATATTGGACAAAAATAAGTTATAGAAAGATGTATAGGAAGTAATGGAACACACTTAGGTACACTGGATGGTCCCTCCATAGCAGTAACCCTCCGAACAAAATCCATTTGTTTCCGGCACTAAAAATGGCTGCTTTAATGGAATGAACCACAGCGAACGCGAAGCTTGAGAGTTGAGGGCGTAATAAAGGTGTTATGGTGTATATATGCATGTATTAATTGCACATACCAGATGCTGGGTCCACGGAAGCCTTAGGTAGGTCGCGATGCAGCGGTTTGTCTTGAGCCACCCGAGCAAAGGTTTCGGCATTCTTGAAGGGGATACCAGAGAATTCACGTGTATTTCAGCGTCCAATGTCAGTAGGCAATATTTATTAGGATAGAGGCAACACAATGAGCTTCTTACCCACGTACCGGGAACAAACGGAGCAGAGCTTCTCATCAACGCATCACCCTGCCTCAAAATTTGATCGACAACATCGCCATACATCATACTCCATCCTACAAGTACCAAATCACGCAGTGCCGCAACATAGGGACTTGAATTGCCCAAGTGGCCCACTAGCCCGACTGGCCCACTGGCAGTACCCAGTCGCTGATAGTATGAATATCTGGATGCCATGGATTCCATGTATTCACTTTCAACAGTGTACAGGAGGACCTGGCGGCACATGGTGTGCACCCACAACTTGTTGAGGAGTGGGAAAGACTATAAGTGGGATCCCCGTTCGACTCGGGGTCAGGTCCTAATCCCTCAGAAAAGAAGTCATTTTTCTTCGTCTCTCTTGGTGCATTCTATTGTGTTTTGATTGTGTTCACCCTAGTGAGCTCCAATCAATGGTCTTACGACACATCCTCGAAGATGCAACCCAGTCTGAGCTCAATATTGAACTTGTCCGAGATGCCCGAAGGTGTCTCTTTCTCCTTATGAATATCTGGAATCACTGTCATTGCATCGTATTTTGGGTTCGATAAAGGCAGTCATATAATTGGGACGCGTCCGGGGCACGCGACTCTCGGCAGCTGGAACCGGTTGATCGCCGCGCGTGTTCCCAAATGGAAGAATCTTGGCTTGGGCCGCCGTGTTTCCGGCTTTATCCATCGATCTCAATCGGATTCCGCTCTCCATACCATCTTCGCTTACTTTGCTGGTCGCGGTACGGCTTGTACTCTTCAACTGCTTCCCATCGTTCTAAGATCTCATTGATTTCCAAGTGTCGACTATGCCACTCGAAATCACTACTCGAGTGATCAAAATGGACGAATTGCAGCCTTGCGACTCGAAAATTGGAATGACCGTCGTACACCTGCCATATGCACCGATCTACCAGGAGGGATACGGTCGGATGGACGCCTCAACGCCAGTTCTAGGTCTTGCCACTTCTTACGTTGCAGTTTGCGTCTGCGTCGTATTCCATTGTGCTACCACTGGGCGCACCGTTCTCACCCATTCTCCACCAATGATGGATTCCATGAAGAAGAACTTCGTTCCTATTGTCGACTGGGTTATTGGTGGTGATGGAGAGACCCACTGGTCTGATTCCGACCTGGAAAATTGGTTGAGTGGGAAGGGCGCGAAGAAAGCTGGCGCTACCGTCGACATTGTTGTCCTTCGAGGTTTCCGTTACGAATCTCCACAACACCCCACATGGCCTCTACTCAATCGGTGGATGTCCGATTTCAGGCTGTTCCTGAGCTCGGCAGTGTCATCGAGAGCATTGATAGTAGCAAGTTGTCTGGATGCTCCTGAGGTCAGCCTCTTTTTCCAGGCACTACACCGACTCCTCACTCCATGCTATAGGTGCTGAAATGTGCTTCCGTCTTGGTCGACAAAGCAACTGCCCGCATCACCTATCTGAAACTCGAAAGCGGCTCTCCATTCAGCCTTATCACAATCAAAAACCCACACCTGGTCAAGCAGTATAGCGAGGCCCAACAGGAACAGGATCGTTTGGTCGGCGTCACTTTGTTACAGCGCATTCCGCCGGAAAACGTTAATCTGCATCTCCAATACAACGTGGTGTCCCATGGAGGTGCCATACCTCTCCCTGACGAGATTCGGCAGCTCCTGCGGTTCATGCCTGCTTCCCCAGGTGGTCAAAGTCTCCTAGCCCAACGGATTCGACCCTTTGTGGAGCGGTCAATAAGGGCTGGGCGGCCTTGCGAGCTCTGTGGAGACATAGGTCATTTGAAGTGCTCCTCTTGCAAGGGGGCGTGGTACTGCGGGAAAGAACATCAACTCAAAGATTGGACTTCGCATAAAGTGTGGTGCAAATCACATAAACTAGCATCATCCAACTAACCATAACGAAATGTGATATACAACTGGAGTTCTAGGATAGTGTACAACAAGGAGGATATACAGAGTTGAAACCCAGATCCGAAGATTTTCAAGCTCTCCCATGTAACCATGTTTCCCGATGAAATTACGGACTCTCTTAAAAGTGAATGGATGTCACCATGACCTTAAAGTGCAGACTAGTGACGAGTCTACGATTTTACCTTATTACGCAAAAAAGCAAACCCTCAATTCGGTGCCGTTCTGCTTGTGTACTTGCACGAATGCCAGCTCAACCTACAGTGCCGCATTCATGTGTTGGGATGAGCTTAATGTAACGGGCACCCCAGGGGCTGATGGCTGTTTGGGACTGAAACATCAGCTCCAAACATGTTTTCTTTTTGATTCACTGTTTGTGTCCACGTCAAATGTGAACCGGAAATGAACCATGTTTGGGAACCCAATTGAACAGGAAACATATACCATTTTTCGAAACCAAATGCTCACAGAAAATCCGATATGTTCCGCAAATCTTCTGCAACCAAAAATCAACCTGTTTGAGCTCGAAACAGCGGAACAACAATCACAGCGCTGGGCCCTCAATTTAAAGGATGTTTAAGTTGTTTGCGTAATTCAAAGTATTGTAACACATTTAGTGCAGCCGAAAACTTGATTTAATACTCTGGATTTAGTGTTCACCGAAATCCAATCACTAATCTAAGCTTTCCTGGTTCGTTTAAGGCCTGACTAAACCTCAAGTATAAAATCCAAGTTTGCGGCCTGTTTAAATCTGTTCCGAAACTTTGAATTACGCAATCAACTTAAACCTCCCTTAAATTGAGGGCCCCTACCAGGACCTGGTACAGCATTACCAGTGGTGCCAATTCTGGGGTACTGGTAGGGGCCCTCAATTTAAGGGAGGTTTAAGTTGTTTTGCGTAATTTAAAGTATTGTAACACATTTAATGCGGCCGCAAACTTGCCTTTTATAATTGATGTTTAGTCGGGCCTCAAATGAACCATGAAAGATTAGATTAGTGATTAGATTTCGGTGAGCACTAAATTCAGAGTATTAAATCAGGTTTTCGGTCGCATTAAATGTGTTACAATACTTTAAATTACGCAAAACAACTTAAACCTCCCTTGAATGGAGGGCCCAGCGCTGTGAATCAGATTTTGCATGTTTGTGCACCAAACTGGAGAGTGTTTCTGGTCCAAACTGACGGTAGACATTTTATATATTTCGGCAAGTTTAGAGGCTTGAACATTCTTGGAATTTGGGAGTCAAAGGGGATCCAAAAATTAGCTATGTTCAGTCCATTTTACGTAGGCCAAAAGCAGGCCCCCAAAATTGTGCTGAACAGAACACATGTTTGGAAGCCATGTTTCGGGCCAAAAAATTCATCAACCCCAGGAGTGGGGCCGGGAGTTCGTCATACATGGAACTTACCGGACCAATACCGGACTTTGTGAAAATTGTCCTTGATTGAACATCAGAACAAAGGGATTCCTGGTTCAAAATAAGGGGTTAAAGTGAGTTGTACACCTCATGATGCAGAGAATCTGATGTGGCCTCAGCCAGTAGAAAAGTTGGAAAAAGGCGGAATTGTGAGGAGACGCGGAACAATGAGGCGGAACAAGGCGGAACAGCAGTAATAAGTGCAAACAAAATCCCTGATCGACGCTGCGTATACGCCCGCAGCCATCCGGCCTTTTCATATTGTCCCCTCCCTCTCCCCCACCTTCCCCACACGGCTTGCATTCTCGAGTACTTGGCAACCCTATCAATATATTCCATTCAGGTGCATACGAACGCCGTCCGATCGGTACCAGGGCCGCCGTTTCCACCAGGTTTTGATAGCTCAGTGCTCTCCGCAGCCTTCGCTTCCAGGCTAGTCAGTCTTTCAATCTTCCCTTCAGTGTGTAGCGCCCGAGCTATTTCTTGCCACAGGCGCCAATGCGCAGCAGCAACCGGTGCCTCATCCCCTTCCTTTCCTGTGCAAAAGCTGTCAAGATGCACATACGAACGTGCTCAACGGGTCCACCACTTCGGTAGAGTGTAACATTGCCGATTCACAGCCGCGTTTCTCATTCGTGTGTGTAGCACATCATCTTTCTCAAGCTGTATCTCTCACGCCGAAGTTATCCAGTGCAATAGTTCTCCCTGGCAGACCGGTGATTGAGACCCGAAAGGTCAGAAGGTCAAGCTCAATCATTGGAGGGATGATAACGACTGGAAAGATTGCTGCGAACCAAGAAAAATGAAAAGAGAATTTATTTGACTTGCAACTGACTGAAGGCTCCGAGTCCCGACCTTGGACCCCCATCGACCGAGATATTTGAAACCCTGCTGCGGTCGCGGTTCTTGAATTCCAATCTTCCGACTGGTCGATGTTTATAGAAGCTGTCATCGGGCGCAGGAACGACGCGTACGCAGCTCCGGTCTTGGCCCCCGGCATGTATTCCTGGTGAGTTTCTTCTGGTGCTGTGTATACAGCCTGCTGTCCCGAGGGCTTATAACGACGCTAGATTCACCGGTGAACTCAACAACCCATGTTGTTTTTCCTACCCTCACGGGCGAGGTTGAAACACCCGCCGAAGGGCGGGAGATTAAAACTCTCCTCGTCTCCAAAGACCAAGCTACTCTCCGACGTCTTATGGACTTCCATGGTTGCACTCAAAGAATCAGCAGACGCATTTCCCCCGCTGAAAAGTGCTGTCTGTGGGACGATGGCGCTGTGGGACATTGCGAATGCATGTTTTAGTTGAATTTTGTGACCATTATAATGGTTTAACCACTCCTGGCAGCGCGCGAAACATTCCAAGGCGGACGCCTGCGCTATTGCGCTGCGAGCACAAGAGATTCTCCACCTTATCGCGGACGCTGTACCCGACGCCTCTGCAATTCCAGAGCCAATGCTGCGCAGCATCACGCGCTTCACCGTGTACGATATCCTTTCGTTGAATAAAAGTCCCAGACTTACTTTTCTACGCAGTCTTCTAGACGACATCGGCTGCTCCATGCAATTAATCTCGGACACCCCCACCGTTACCCGTCTGATGCACCTCAACCGCAACGAACAAATGTTGCAGCGCATTCGGACCCAACTCGATGAGGCTCAGCGCGATTTCGATGTCAGTCCCATTCTTCCAATCCTTCTATACCTTCTAAAATAGTCTTCAGACTGCGTCCAACCTGCGGATCGAAGTCCAGCAGGCGCAGCTCGCGCTGAAGCATTCAGAAACAGACCTTGAAATCAAGGGCCTCTCTCAAACAGCTGTGAGTCCCTACCGTTACAAATGATCATATGAATTTGCTGACTGTTGAATGTAGAGCACTGTTCTGAGGCACACTCGATTCATGGTTTTTTTGGCCGTCCCCTGATGTTTCTATACAAGTTGCATCTGTCGATATCACGCTGTGATACTCTTGACAAACCTTTCTCGCGGGCCAGCGAGTCAGGGGACACATTCGGCCTGTTCACTCAGCAACGAAACGTACAGTATAGTATGGGAGCAAACCCCCATCCATCGCGCCCCCGCGCGCGTGCGGCCGTGCCGCCCCCTCGGGTCATCGGAATTGGGTCTTTGTCTCGCTCAGGAAGCAAATGTACAGTATGGAAACAACCTACCTCCATTGACATCCATCGCCCCCGCGCGCGCGCGGCCGTGCCGCCCCCTCGGGTCATGGACGTGTCAACGGCATTCCGCATTCACCTCGAGCAAGCTCGAGTCGCCGGAGCGGACTTCGGCTTTGTTGTATTTTACTAATATTCGTGCTGTGCATTGAATTTAATGGGTTTGATGGTTTATTGGCTCGAGCTAAGTACTCGATCCTAGGTACGCAGCTCTCTCGATCTTGCTCTCGATAATACCCCGAGTCTGGCAGTTGAACTCGAGCTGACTCAATAAGTAAGTGCTAGTTGAACCAAGGTTGAACTTGCCTCCAAGTCGAGCTCAGCGTTGAATAAGAGACAAAAGTCCTGGTTATTGCTTCGGTCCATCCGGGGTGAACATTTCGACCCAGGGCCCGGGCCGGCCAGAGCCGCCGTAATTGCACCCGGCAACAGTCGGCAAACATCACTCTTGGACTTGACGCTCATGTCGGCGATCTTGTATGGCGACTCTTTCAAATGAACACCTCCAAACTCAAGCACAGATTGTCTTCTCAAGAGGTCTGAAAGTTCTGGTGGAACCAACACCTTTGAAGTTCGCGTCGAGATTTCCTTGAAGAAGGCCCACCACTGGCCGGACTACTGCCACCACGACTGCTTCTCTCACCATCCTCCCCGTTCATACGTGCCCCTACATCATCTTTCCGCGTCATATGTTCAATGACATGCGTCTTCCGCCCATCTACTTTCGCGATGTCGTCTCCTGGTGCACATTTTGGCGGACCACACGCATATATTCAGACGTTTGTGCGGACGGAGAAGATGGGGAGGACGTTTCTGCTGACGCGGGTCGTGTGGAGGAAGGCGCGAACGGCTTGCGGAGGACAACGTGTGTGCGTGGCACGTCCTCTCTCCGCGCATGCTGCCCGAGGTCAGTCACCGCGGAGAGGTGGACGAGAGGTGGAGGGGGTGCGACGTGGTGAACGTGTGAAGATGGATGCGGACGATGAGGACGGCAGGGGAGGTGGATGTCGACGTGGACATCGATGTCCGCGCGCACTCTCTCCGCGCACGTGAAGCGCCGCGCCAGTCGTATGGATGTCTACCTCATGTGTTCCCCCCCTTTCCCCGCGCACAGCCGCGCATGAGCGGTACGCCGACGCTCCTCGACTGGATGTCCGTCTCGCTGCAGCCGGTGGTCGCGCAAACGATGGACGCGCGGCACATTCATGATGCGTTCCACACGTCCCTCTCCCTGGTCGCTGGTCTTGCGATCATTGCGGCGCGTGTGTGTCCCAAGCTCTCCTTTCTTCTTCATCCCTTCTTCTTATCATTAATTCTTTTTCGCGGTCGCTGACCCATACCCGTTTTCTTCTTCTCACAGCTAACTTGCCGCCAACACCGTCCTCTCCACATTCGGCATCGACATCCTGGGCCGGGGTAATCCTTTCTCGGTGCGTTCTTCCTCTCCCTTTCCTTGTCTTTTCGTGGGGGTATTCTACTCGGAGCGGAGGATGTCCACGACGTTCCGCTCGTCGATCCGCAGCGCGCTCAGACGACTGGCTTGTACGCGGGCGTGGCGCGTGCTGTTTCCTGCGCCTCATCTAACGGCGCGCACGCGCCTGGGAGAGCGTTTCCCCGGATGTGTACCACGGGGATGGGTGGGTGGCGCGGTGCGGTACGATGCTCGGGGACGGTACGCACGCGCACCCGGAGTCGGAGGGTGGGCTTACGCCGCTCTCACTGCCGCCGCTACTCGACTTGCGCACTCAATCCAGTCGCGCGGGCGCGCCTGTATCCGGCGACGCCCGCGCGCGGATGCGTATATGTAGCAAGTAATGTCCCCGTGGTGGGAACGCCTTTCACGCACCGGCACCCGCACTCGGAGGAGGCTGCGCTGCTCCCGCTCGTTCTTCCCACTACGGCTCCTCGGCTTCACGTGCACCGGTAGCGGGGTGAGCGTTTCAGCAGCGTCGTCGCCGGCACCGACACGGGGGATGCTCGGGGCTGCCTTTCGTGCACGCTCACGCGGAAGAGGGGGTTAGCGGGATGGTGGTGGTCTCAGTGGACGCTGCGATGCGCGGCTGGGGCTGCGCGACTATTGCGATGCGCACATGCGCCGGAATGCAGGCGGACGATGGTGTCAGGCGCACGCTGCGGTCCGCGCCGTCGCTCGATGGGCGACGATGGCTTGGGCGGGCGTCGACTCGGCCTTGCCTCTTTCATTCTTTGTACCCCATCATCCTCCCACCATTTCATCCTCCCCCCACCCCTCTTTCCCCGAACAATAATATTCCGCTGACACCTTCACGCAGGCCTCAGCAACAGCGTACTCATCATCTTCACCAACGTCACGACGTGTGCCGCCCGCATCTGCGTGCGTTTTTCTTCAAGTGAGATTTAGCGCTCTCTTCTCGTTACTTTTCCTTCGACTCTCCGCACCACCCTCGCATGCAGGTGTCGGTCTGGCGGTGGGGCTATTGGGAAACGAGGAGCAGGAGTCGAGGCACCTGCGGGAGGCTCGTTTGCGTGCATTGAAAATGCGTTAGGCTGAGGCGGAGTCGAATGTGGGGTACCGTTCCGGTGTGCTCAGGCTCGGGCGCTGGCGCTAGCGGGCGCGATGCATCGGTTTGCCGTGCAGGCGAGATGGCCTCCGCAAGCGCCCTTGGATTCACCTTCGCCGTCGTCGATGTCGTGTGACGCGTGGGGACACGCAGCGGGCAGAGTCGTGTCCCCGTCCAAGCCTCAGACGCGGCGCGATGCAGTGGTGTACCTGCCGGGCGCCGTCTCTCCTTCCTCCGGGTTCTGTCTCTCCGCCTGGAACTCGAAGTAGACCTTGACTTACCGTTTTCACAGCGCCATCAGCACCGGCGTATCCGCCCACGCCGCGTCGTTGTGGATGATACAATCTCGGGAGTGGTTATCGTCGTGGTGCGTGTCTCGACTTTATTCGTCCCTTCGCATGGCATGGTGTTTTGGGAAGAAGAAAGGAGGCGAATGAGGAGGCGATGAGCGGCGCGTGGGTCTCCTCCGTGGTGCTTGCGACGCCGTTTCCGCTCGTATTTGTTCGCCAGTAGCGGACGTGCATCGGCAGGCGGTGCTGTGCACGCCGGGCGGTGGCGCATGTCCGAGGGCCATTTTGCGTTGATGCCCTCCTTCTACCTTTCACTTGACCCCCTCCTCCCTCCCCTTCCTTCCCCCCACCCGCACAGTACTAATCCATCCTCTTTTCGCAGATGATAACCCTCGCTCTCGGGACGCTCGGCTACAAATACGTCCACATCTACGAAGATCCCGCGTTCTTCATTTGTGCGGGTGCACGGAGAAGGAGTTTTTGCAGATGAGGACGTACGTGCTTCCACTCCTACTTTTTCCTCCCGTACTACGTTCTTACCCCATACATGCACTCTTTTTATTTATTTTTCCATTAGGTTTGAGAGATTTCGCTAACGCACCTCGTAGAGAGTAAGCTAAAACTACCAGCGTACTCTCATTCATCTCCTCGCGGCGGGTGGGTGTCGCTCGGGGGCTAATTTAATGCGTATCGACGCGGAGACACCAGCGTGGAGGTTCTTACGTGCGTCTTGACTCTCCTCTCCTTCCCTTCTGCGTGACGTACCCCCCAGGCCGGCGTCATCTCCCCGCTCGTGCACCATTCAATGGCTTCGCGCCGCAGTCGCGTGCATCGTCGGCGGCGTCGCGCCCCTCCAACGACGCCTGCATCGCCGTCCGCGGCGATCTCCTTGGCGGTGCTCGTCGCCGTCGTCGGCAGCTTTGGCTGGTGTTCAGCGCGGTGGCGACAGTATCATCGGTGCGCCGCATACCTTTGACGAAATACTAAGTAAGTGCTGACGGGAGGATGTAGACATCTACTCGATGGGCTTGTCGATCATCGTCATCAACGTTTCGCTCGCCAAGGTCCCGCGGCTCATTAGCGCTATCGCGATTGTCAATACTGCTATCCTGTGTCCCCTCCCTCTCCACCAATAACACCAATGCAACACGGTCCAGTACATCCCTATCGCCATCGCGGGCGCCAACTCGTTCTCGAGGACTTGATGAATGAACGCCCTCTGGACTGGCTCCCCATCCATGTTGTCGTCGTCCTCTCGAGCACCTCATCTTCCGCAAGGGCGACTTTGCACGCTACGAGGCGGCGGAGACGGAATCGGCAGGATCGGACGCCCGTGGGCATCGCGGTGCTGATTGCGTTTTTCTTTGGCGCGGTGGGGACGAGGATGGGGGTGGCGCAGGTCTCGGTGAGTGCACATCCGTAGTGCCTTGCTTGGAGGTGCTGATTGGACGTGGTGTGGTAGTATATCGGCAAGATCGGCGTCTTGTTCCGCGCTTTCTCCTCCTCCTACCCTTTCTACCTGTCGCCTGATGCGATTCATCTACGGCGTGCCGGCGCACTACCTCGAGCTCAAGTTCATCGGTAGATAACCGGGTAGTGACTACTTGAGGATGAATTTTTATATTCATCTGCGACGCCGAAGGAGGGTAGCGCAAGCGGCCAAATCTTGTTCCACGATGCGTTGTGCCGTCTAGCTGTTGTTACGTACGTTCGTGTCCATAAAGTGACACAGACGGGCTGTCCATACAAGCAAGATCCTTCGCGTCCAATTCGCGTTCATAGAATCACGCTGTATTCTGACAAACTATATTTTTTGGGGTTTTTTTTTGCTTTCCGCATGCCGGCCCGACTTCCCGATCAACCTCGTGGGAAATTCGAACTCGCGGCGAGCGCGTTCTTTCTGCAGTGGTTTGCTCCTTGCCGCTTGATTCGTGCCACTGGCAACCGGACACCTGCTGTGTTCGTGTGCCGCTATCTTCGACGGCGGCGCGCCTCGGCGTGCATCTCCTGTTGCAAGGTTCGTAACGGACTGGCCAAGGACTGGCTACACTCTGGCTACAAATTGCTGGCTTCAGTCGGACGACGTCAAATGAGCGCCTGAGTGCGCCACATACCCGGTCCAACCGCTCCTACTGACTGGTCCTGGCACCTCGACTCCCCGTTAGGATTGCGGCCCGATAGGGTCTTTCAAAGTAGCCATTTCAATTCTATTTCGACTTTATTTCAGTTCTATTTCGACCCGATTTCACGAGCATGGCGCAGCAAAAATAACTCTTTAACGAACTTGATATATGGTGATTGACACCATTTTTGCAACGGATAGGCCGAGTCTGCCCACACCCATTCATCGGGTTCGAGCAGGACATCGTGCTGCTGAGGAACTCGTGTCTCGAGCCACGCCGATGCATCGTGCTGACTACCTGGTAGTCCAATACCATAGTCGATAATTTGTAGATCGGGGGTGGATATGAGCTGCGAATCAGAATTTTTTTAAGCCTTGATTCAAAAACCCAAAAGCACGCACTTACCTGAACATTCAACGAATAATTTGATTTGCGGTCAAACCACACATTCCCAAAGTGGCCTGGACGACGGAATAGAGGAACAAGGGTGCCGTCGACCATCAGCCACCCGTTTCGCCACGCCGGGCACGACACACCGCCCACCCACTCCTTCGCCGCTTCCTTTGCAGCCGTGTTGGCCCACTGCACGGATGCGGCCCGGAACTGCTCCGAGCAAGTCGCCTTCATGACCCGTGTTGTGACGAGGTTCACAGTTCCGTAGCCAACCCCAAATTGAAGTGCGACCTTCATAGTGCTAGCCGCATTTCCGAAGTGGCCGAAGCGATAAAGTGCGATCACGAGCTGCTCCTCGACGGGCATCTGCGAGTTGTTGGAATTGTTATGAAAGACTTCGTCGTCTTTGATGGCTGCAACAAGGGCATCGAAGCAAGGAGCATCGATTCGTAGATAGGAGCGGAATATATCCGGAAAATTTGCCTTGTACTCGGTGAGCAGAAGACCCATCAGACTCTCCGTTTTGGGAATCTCCCGTCGCTCTGCAAGGTATCGTTGGGAGTATAACTCGGCCATAGCGTCGACATAGTTCTCTGCAGGAGTAGGTTCATCGTCTTCTGATGGTGAAGACAAAGAGCTCCAGGACGAGGAAGACCCAGAGGAAGATGTATCAGAGTCTGAGTCGTCGTCGTACTCATCATTAACCCAGGCCTCTGCCTCGGCATTTGCAATGAGATTCACGAGGAAGGCTTGATAGAGAGCATCGGCGGCTTGCTGGCGAGCGGTTGTGGTGGGCATTGGTGAGCTGCATTCATCGATAACACGCCCGCTTTGATGCGCGCGAGTTGATGGAGTGCTACGCGAAGCAGCACATGACCGTAACATTTAGATCTCCGCCAGGTTGCCGATGCCGCCGAAATGCTCATTTCACCATCAATATCAAAGTTGAATCTCATTTCGAACTCTGGCGACTTGAAATCGGGTCGAAATAGAACTGAAATAAAGTCGAAATAGAATTGAAATGGCTACTTTGAAAGACCCTAATCTCATTTCGAACTCTGGCGACTTGAAATCGGGTCGAAATAGAACTGAAATAAAGTCGAAATAGAATTGAAATGGCTACTTTGAAAGACCCTAATGCAAGTCGCACTTATCGGTGTTCAAATGAAGAAACTAATGATCGTGTGCCGCTATCGGACTAGTTACAAATTACTTGCTTCAGTCGGCCACGTCGAATGAGCGCCTGAGTGCGCCACATATCCGGTCCAACCGCCCATGCTGACGCCTTGACTCCCCGTTAGGATTGGCGCCCGATGCCTTTCAATGCAAGTCGCACTTATCGATGTTCAAATGAAGAAACTTCATTTGAACTAATGAGCTCTGACCCCAAACATGGGAACGTCTCGGACCTCCGCCTTTCTAACAGTCCAAGCAAAGTCCAACGGGACGTATTCAGTATCCCGACGGTAGTATATTGAATGTGTAGCGCCCGAGCTATTGGCGCCCATGGGAAACAGCGACGGGTGTCAATGTGAACCGATAGGCACCAATTTGAAGCACACAGGCAACAGTGCAAAGTAAACAGGCACCAGAAACGTTGCAGACCGGCTCCAGCCGCAAATGAAAATTCCGAGTATCCAACTGACACCCAATCATTAAAGCTGTCGGAACGGCCTCTGACGCGGTAAGCGCTCGCTCTGTTGATAAATAGACCCTGCTCCATTGCCGGGTTCAACGGAGTTGCCCTCGATTTCAATGTCCGGAAACACTCCAAACATGCTAGTGCGGTCTTGAAACCATATCCTGTCGGGCATTCTGATCACGATGTAGAACGATGACAAAAAGACAGAAATGACGACGATCCAGCCCAAAGAGCGTGAGAGCCCACAAGCATCGACAGATTTGTGGTCTCTATACCTTGGAGAGGCCAATCAAAGAGCAAAAGATAAGGCTGATGTGTGGAACGAGAGTCTGTCGGCTTTCCTACTGTTTGTGGGTATCGATTTGGTGTTAAGGAAATAAGACTAATCGCGATGGATGGAATTTATAGGCTGGTCTTTTTGCCGGGGTAGTGGCGGCATTTCTGATCGACAGCCGTGCGGGACTGCACCCCAGTCCTTCAGCGGATTCCCCGTCGAATACCAACAGTACGGGCACCAAAGTGCCCGTATCGACCTTAGCAGTCAACTTCCTCTGGTTCATCAGTCTCACGTTGACATTGATCAGCGCCCTCGGCGGGGTGTTGGGCCGAACCTGGATTGTGAAGTTTAGCTCCGTTGCGGATACGGATCTCGAGGGAGCCCGGCTGCGGTGGATTCACGACGACAAGGCTGAGCATTGGCACCTTCATGCCGTCATAGCCTGGATAACCGGTCTCATTCAACTCGCTCTTTTCCTGTTTCTTGCGGGGCTCGCGATCCAAGCCACCACCGACCACCAAAGTCTTGGATTGACCATCCTGCCTCTTGTTGGGGCAACCCTTATTTTGTATATTGGCATCACTCTACTACCAATCCCCTCGCCGGCAACTCCCTATCGGACACCATTCTCGGACTTGTTTACACATAACGAGGCCTTGAAATCAGAGTCGGCCAAACGTGCCAAGACTCCGAGGCGTGGCATCCTGGAGTTGATTGCGCCCCTGTGGAGGAAGTTAATCATAATCACTGAGGACCCCGAGGTTCACGTAGGCATCGGTTGGGCAATACTGCAGCAATCATTCAGAGACTTTGTTGAATCGGCATGGACAAAGCTGTTCAAGATTCCTGAGGACCCCGAGGTTCACTTAGGCATCTGTTGGGCAGTACTCCAGCATTCCTCCCAAACTGCGACCATTCACGCCGCAGTCCGCAAGCTCACCGGGGGGGAAATCACTCCGTACCAGTGCCAACTACTTGCGAAATTTGGCCTCCCCCGTAAACTTTCAAGCCGACTGGTTCATCTTCCTCTCCCCACTGAAGCGCAAGCAGATGCTGTCGAACGCCTGAAAAACTATCTTCATGTTGTTATGTGGATGGTGGGTGGATGTAGCCCGGCTGTTGCTGAAGGATTTTCAATCCTCCTCCGGCACGATAGCCTGTTGCACAAGCTTGATGCTTTGCCCACCTCATGTCAAGGGGTGGCTTTTGCAATTCAAGTTCATCTCCTCATTAACATCGACACCGAGGAGGAAATTCACAATCATGGCACAGACTGGACAGCCATGATTGATTCTCTGGATAACAGCTTTGCACTTGATGTCTTCCGGGCTGCAATTCGTGGTCTCGAATTTCCGGCTGGCGATGTACCACTGCACAAAAAACGAAAATTCTCCCATCTTCGGCAAGATTGTGCACGTATGCTGGCTGCCTACAATGGGTCAACATGTTTCTCGAACACAGACTTGGTCAGATCCCAAATGACTGCGGACCCCTTGCATATTACTCAACAAGAACAAGAACCAGTGGAACAGATTCATGCTCTCTTTTTGCAACTGGGTGAGTTTTTTTTATTGTGTCTTGGCTCCGTACACCCGAACTCATAATGCATGAACACTCAGAGGAGGCCTGGAAGAGGTCAATGTGCACCAGAGCCGTTCAATTGTTGGAGGAGGTCCACATTGATCGACAAATCATGGGCTTTCAAGTATTATCATCCGTCACAAAGGACGGTCAGCCCTAGTCTTTACATACCATACAACTCACTCAACAGTCCACATAGTTAACTTTCGGGATGCAATGAGTGATGTCTTACCTGAGCTGGGACGCTCATTGAAGAAAGTGAACTGGGAAACATCTGTGGAGTGTCTGCGGTGGCTCTTAGAAATCTATAAACAGGATTCCCGTGGTCAGCAACCCGTTGAACTCCCTTCTAACCAGATACTAACACACATGCATTCTCAGAGACATTTCGTGCAGCTTTTACAGGAATCGTTCCCAAAATTCTCAAGCTTTCGGCTGATTCCAAAGAAGAAGTACACACTGCCGCACGCGAGTTAATGAATGAAATGGGCAAAGGTGAGATCGGCAGTTTACTATATCCTAACTAATAATACTTCTATAGAGAAATGGGCAATCAGTCAAGAACATCGGATCTTACGGGAATTCATGGCGGACCTTGCAAGTAGTGACTGGCATCTTCGTGTTTCTGGGCTTGAGGGTCTGGCTGAGCTTGTCAAGATGGGTATGGCCGTATTTTAGCCCCTTGTAATCTGCAACTGATGGGCATCCAGATATAATCAGCACCAACTCAGATGTCATCGGAGAAGGGCGAAGCATCTTGGCCTGCACACGTTTTCCCAACAACAATGTCCAGCTCGCCACTATTAGAACTTTGCAAGAGCTAGCCAATCAAAGTTCGTGCAAATTGTTCCCTTGCTGCCACCAGACAGTAATCTTTGGCGCCAGAGAGATTCTATTCGATCATTGACAAGGGAATTTTCAATATCCTCACACTCGCATTGGACGAGGACTCCCGTGTTCGTGCAGCTGCGGTTGATTTTGTATCCGAACTTGCTGAAAAAGGTACCTAAGGTGCCATTCCGCGTGAAATAAATTTACTGAATTCACATCCAGTGCCTTTCCAACTGGCAATAAATCGCAGCATTCCCTCTTTTATCACCGACAACTACGGTTTGCAGCAATGGTTTGCTCGTTGTGGTCGGCTGCAGGTGCTGGGGAAGATAATACAGTCAGGTGGGTCCAAATTTTCAGCTCTTCCTCCTCTGCAACATCTTCCTAGGGCAATCATTGTATGACAGCGGGATTCGAAACACATTTCGCGAACTGCGCACCTGGCTCTCTGACCCAGATGAGGATGTTCGTCAAGAAGCTCTTCAAATTGTTGCTCTTGCAGCGGAGCATGGTAGGTCAATGGTCATGTGTTGTAATCCCCGCTGAAATTCCTCGACCCAGCTGCATTTTCAGTGAAGATCAAGGATGTCATCCCCAGAATTGTGGAGATGTTCAACGATGAAGACGAAGACGAAGATGTGCGGGCTGCAGCCCTTGCAACCTGCACTGTTCTTGCAAAGGTGCAACAAGGTAGGATCAATGGGTTATGTTTTTACCTCGCACTTAACTTTGTTCAGCCGCATTCAAGGAGCCAATGAGCAGTGTAGTTCCGGCTATGTTGTTAGTGCTAAGTACCACCACCAGCACCATGCAGATTGTTTTGTTGAAAACTTTGTCCACGCTGGCAAAAATTGGTTTGTTTATGGAGCTCAGTGGTGTCAGCTCACAACTTAGACATGTTAATAGAGGACTTGATCACGGCCATTCACAACATCACCAAGTTGTTCGAGTCTCCGAATAAAGATGTCCGGCTTGCTTCATTTGAAACTTGGGCAGAGATTGTGAAAACCCACCCAGGTAGGAGTAAAGGGCAGGCTCGCTGATGCTTCCTTGCTGAGTGCAGTCCCTTTCGTTAGTCACACCTCAGAACTCTGTTCAAAACATTAGGACTGGGATCATGTGGGCACTCAGCAGTACCCAATGGCACATACAAATTGCTGCCTTGCAAATATTGTCCACTTTTGCAGAAACCGGTTGGCCGGTATTTTCCTACACTGTATCACAGCTACTGACCACAACAACAGACGGCTTGTGTGAAACTCTGGATGGTGATGTGCTCGAAAAAATCATCTCTGGTCTTTCAGATGATGATGTGCAAGCCCAGACACTGGACACATTGGCAGTCCTTGCATCAAAAGGTGGGAGCTTTGTCATCTTGTCAAGCTGCCTAACAATTATGTGCAGGCCAATTTCACAACAAGGTTCAAGGTGCCACTCGAAATATTTTGCCTCTGTTAGAAGGCTGGGACTGGAGCATCCGGCAAAAAGCTCTTGATACTTTTGCTGTTTTTGCACGGAATGGTATGTGTGTATTGACCAATGATAGGCCTGATCTTGACATTTATCCAGGGATTTTGAAGTTGGATGATGAAATTACCTTGCGCATGATTTCCATGTTATCCGAGGCCGACATCGACACAAGAACTGGTCTATTGAATATTTTGTTCATGACTGCAAAACAAGGTCCCACTCCCCTACTCCCTTCTTATCATAAGTTTACCACCCTTAATCAGTTCTCACTCCAGCAAAACATCTTGAAATCCTGGTATTGACAAATTCATTGAACCACCCAAATTGGCGTGTTCGTGTTGCTGCGTTAGAGGTGTTGGGATACCTGGCAGACGGTAAGCTTCAGAGCCCAAGTACATTAAGTGCTTATGTTGCGCATAGATCCAAACTATAGCAAGATCAACTTCCCTGCACTCATCACCATTGTGAACTGCATTTCGGACAAGACTGAGGAAAAGGTTCAGCTTGCTGGACTTCGAACCTTGCTCAAATTTCTGGATGTTGGCAAGTGCTGGATCAGGATTCTTTGGGAGTATATCTCATTTATGACATTGCCCAGAGATCTTTCAAGATGGAGTTCCCGTTTCTGAAACTGTTCTGGAGATTATTTCTTCTTTGCTAAAGTCCAGCTCTGAAGACAGTCGCATCTCTGCTATTAGCATAATCTCAAGCTACAGTGCAAAAGGTGCCCTGAGCTTCTGTTATTTGAAAATCATCTTATCAGATGCCTGCTATCAAGCGGAATTTTTCTCAACAATTAACAACCTAATCCCAATGATGACCAAGCTCCTCGAAAAACATAGGGACTCTGACACCCGTGTCGCAATCATTGAGACCCTTTGTGATATGGCCAAAACAGGTTGGTTTCCATCTGGACTCTCAGAGATTCAATATTCACACCTCGCAGATAAATTTTGGACCGAAACCAGTTTTCTAGGGTCTGTTCGTGATACTCTCAGCTCGCTACTATCCGATAAGCATGCAGCGGTCCGAATGGCAGCCCTCCAAATTCTACCACTTGTTACCAAGCACAGCAAGCCTATTCAAATTCTATCTGTTACCTACATCTTAACCTCCTGTCAGATGCATTTCACAACATTGTTCATGATTCACTGGAAGTCTTGTTACCAGCTGCTCTTCGAGAGGACACAGAGGACTCAGAGGAGGACAATCTCCGTATCAAAGTCATCAACACATTAGCTGACCTTGCTAAAAACGGTTTGGTTTTCCTCTTTGCTCCTGGGCAACCAATGACCTATGGAGTGTTTAGACATTTTCCGTGGCAAGATAGACGAGACTCCGACACCCTGGAGCCAAAGCTATGAGCAGGCAGCCAGCCGGTCTACTCGCATAGCACTCTTGAATTTGATGTCAGTCCTTGGTGCAAAAACAAGAGGTTTGTCACATTTCCAGGCCACTCCTTTTGTCCTAAATACCAAAATTCAGAGCCTGTGAAGGCCATGGTGGCTAAGATTTTGCCTGAAATAAATGACACTCTCCACGACAGTGAGGACAGTGAGCTTCGGATGGCTGCGGTTCAGCTCCTTTCAATTCCTGCTGTTAAAGGTTTGCTTTTATGGTGGCGGAACTTAATTACAACTAACACTCTGGTGAAGAAATACCCCCGTCTGAGTTCAATTCCCGTGTTTCTACACTTGTTACATTGCTATCCGACCCTGAAGAGAAGGTTCGAATTACAGCACTGCACACATTGTCCGAGCTCGCCAAACAAGGTGCATTGAACAATATGTTCAGCTTATTATCTCTCACATGTTTACAGAGGTGTTTCGTGGTGCAATAAATCAAACATTACCAGCACTCCTGGACAGCTTGGAGCGGGAGGAGTGGAATGTACGGTTTGCAGCCCTCAAAACTTGTGCTGCTCTCGCCGAGGATAGTGAGTGAAAAGGCTGATCTGGGAACAGTTCTCAAATGGTTAAAAGTGATATTCTCGGAGTTTCTGAAAAGTGCCACGATCAAAATCGCTGCATGTATGAGGTTCCCAGATGATGATGTCCAACGTGAGGCACTTGTCGCACTTTCACGACTTTCTCGGGAAGGTGTGTCTGGGTTATAGTTTTTCGCCCATTGTATTAAAAATGATCTCAGAGGCATTCCGGCTGGATATTTCTAATACTGCACCGGATATCATGTCTAAATTTGGGAGTTCCTACTGGAATGTTCGCCTTCAAGTGCTGGGAACCCTTTCGGTTTTCATGGAGAATGGTCAGCACGGATTCAGGGTGTTTGCGGTTAACTCATGGTATGGCTAGATGCGTTTGGTGACATAATACATAGTGTCCTCCCAAGTATTGTGGAGTGCTTGAGGGATAGCGATGAGGAGGTTCGCACCGAGGCCGCAAAGATGTTGGTGACCCTGGTCCAACACAGTTGAGAATCCATCTTCCACTACATCATCAGCTCACCTTTACTGGTTAATTTTAGAACCCTACCAACCATCCCTCCGGGGCACAATGCAAGGTTATGGGGAAACTCTGGCAGACTTGATTTCAGACCACTTTAGGAGTGTCAGAATCACGGCCCTTGCACTAATTCCCAAAGTGGTTCAACTCGGTAGCTATTGATCAAGTCAATATTCTCCATCCATCATGACATATTATATCTCAGATGTGCTCCTGAAATCAGATGAAGTCTCAAAAATCTTGTTCAGTGTTGTCAAGCTTCTATCCGAAGATAAGGAGGAGAAGATGTGTATAGCTGCGCTCGATGCCATCACAGCACTTGTGAACCAAGGTCATGTCAAGATTGCGAATCATCTTTACTTCAGTTTGCTGAGATCTCTTCTCTCCCGTTCCTTAGACGCATCCTACGTCAAAAATGCACCTGCCGGGTTACCCAAATTGGCAAAATATTCTGTTGATGCGGTTGTGAATGTGATCCCTGCAATATTATCACGTTTCGAGCGCACTAGAGAGCAAAGCTTTTGGGATGCGGCTACTCAAGTACTTTTAGTGCTAGCCGGAATAGGTTTGTCCAAATCTCACCTCCCAAAATTCAACCACTAAATTGCTTTTGTAAAGAAGGGCGCGATAACAAGATCCACAACACTGTTGTATCCAGTGTTATTTGGGCAGTGCAGGACTCAAACCCGGGTGCTCAGATTTTAGGACTGACTGTGTTGGCCGGTGTGGGTGACCAAGGTTGTTCTTCCATTTAAGAAAGTCATTGAACCTTTAACTGATTTTAACGGAGATGTCTTCAAGTTAAAAATAGGCGACCATGAACCAAGGGTTCTAGAGTTGCTGCACTCCGGGGATTTGGATGTTCGTCCCTCTGCCCTCTGCGTTGTTGCAGGTTCGTGGTCATTGTTTGTGATTGATTCTATTGTGACTCGATGGTATGCCCCTCAGCATTGTTCCCAGATTTGCATTTCAAGGCCACGGAGACAGTGCAGGCAGCAATTGAAACAGCGTGGCAAGAAGTCTCGACTGATTTGTCCGGAAATCCGAGCGTGGTGGCGTTGGAAAGGTTGGCCAAGCTCTCTGGCTACGGTTAGTGTACCAGTCTGGCACCTTGCACCGTTTTTCCTTTCCTCTGATTTTTATAGTTGATGTCTTTCGTGATGAACAAATCGTCAATATTCTCCCTACCATCATTGCTGGCCTCAAGGACCATCCTCCCACCATCGTGACTTCTTGTCTTCATGCCTTTTCGAAGGTGGCGGTGGAATGTTGGGACAAAATCACTTTAACACTGTTCTGCGCTAACACGAATTCCAGTGCTTCCGAAGCTGGCAGCAGACGGTTAGAGCATCCTTATTCTCATAGTTTGCTTATACACTAACACAAATTTCAGCCAGGTTTCATGATGCGCTCCCAAGAGTCGTACCCAAAATAATGGCATTGTGGTCGACCAAGAGGAGTGACACACAGCTTCGATTTGAAATACTGCAGAATTTGTTCATATTCGCTAAACATCGTGAGGTTCCATGTCCCCTTTACGACTTGCAACAGCTGAAAGTCGCATAGAATTCCACGCCAAGATCGGAGACCAAGTTTCTGTTGTCATCGTGGCTTTGAAAGACGGTGACGCAAAGGTTCGAGGTGTCGCGCTCAAAGTGCTTTTGAAACTCGTTGAAAGAGGTCAACCCTTCCATTCTGACTCCAATTACATTATATTGATGTGGCTGCTTTAGTCTCACCGGACAAGTTTATGGAGCGAATAAAATCAACCGTGCCCGTTCTTTTCACTCTGATAAACAATGTGACCACGGTTGAGGATTCTATCAAGTTGATATCCTGTCTCGCGGGTGACAAGACTTGTTGAGCTGAAATCCTTCCCCTCACTCCCTGTTATCTGATCTATCTTATCCAGTACGTATCGACATGTTAGCAAGAATCCACCCATCTATTTATGGGAGCTCACAGACTCCTACGAGCTGGGGCCACTTGCGGTTGCTGGCACACCTTTTTGAGGAAGGTAAGTCCCTTCCAGCCATTGAATTTCTAACTCTCATTTGTGCCTATACCATAGGACGACTAAGACATGAAGAAACGGACCTACAATTCTTCTTGTGTTTGGTGACATCAAAGAGGGCCGAAGTACAGAATTTCGTGCTGAAGTACATGATAACTATGCTCCAGCAGTATCTGAGTGTGTATTCTCTCTGTCTAATTCCCCTAAAAGAACTTACCGAGGCACATAGGGACCTGGACTGAGGCGAAAAAATTCCCAACTTTGTTCTCGTCTGCATTCTCATCGCTGGCATTGTTGAAAAATTGATTGCAAATTATGATTTTACATGGTATTCTGTAGCACGTACTAGATCCATATTATACATGGAAGTTTAGGCTAGAATATATACGTAGCTGCGTGAAGTACCGCATTGATTCTTAGAGATTTTCTCACGGTTCAAAATATCTCATCCGCCCCTGTCACACTTCATAACATATTCAATCTTAACCACAGCGCACGGGGTTAGAACGTTGAATGTAGTCCTCTTTTTTTTGCCTGTTCTAATGAGAATTTACAGACTGGTGCAGAGGTGATCTCCTCTAATTTACTGCACTTTATTCCTTCAACCCTCTTGCGAGGAAATCACGCTGAAATGGTGCAACACCAATGTACCGACATCTAGCTACTTTTTGCGATTTTTAGTGCTAGTACTTGCAAGGGATACTAGGCTTCAAGCTGTGTCAGGCTAGCTTTCTACTAGGAGCAATATTCCTACTAGGACTCTGTTTGGTGATACAAAGGAGGGTCAGAGTGAGCTCCGGCTGCTGACCGTAGTATAAATTTAGTGCTAGACGCGTGAACAAGTGTTACACTAAGGGAGTACACACATCAAGGAGGGACTACCATGGTCTAGTACCTCATAGTGTGGGCTAACGGGACAATAGACGACTTCCAGAGAGCACAGGGTAACAAGGATTACCAGCTAGCGTAAAGAGGAGATACAGAGGAACAACCAGTGGACGGATACAACAATAGCCCACGACTAGGGAACCAAGGTTCTGCACAGTTCACTAGCGGCGGGTGTATCGGGCTAGTCGGAGATAACGATGGCTAGGAGAAGCCGGTGGCAAGAGGATCTGCGTTTTGGCAGATCAGGTGATCGACGCTGAAACGGTGCACTGGAGTGCAGCCGTGAAATCACCAGAAATGAAATGCTAACGAGCGTAGCGAGTATAACTCAACTAACACCCAACCAACACTCAAACTAATCAAATCACAAACTCCAATCTCAATACTCGTGTGTGTGTGTTCGGGGAAGTAGGGTACGTATCACCCTTCGGAATGGTTATCTCGCAGAGTAAGGTAGCGGCAGGGGCAACACTTATACAGTAGCGGCAAGCGGCTTAATAGCGGGCTTTATCTTTGGTAAGAGCTTCGACTCAAGGCAACTCGGTTGAGAACAAGTGTCAGAGATGAACCGTGCAATGCTAGGGTGAATACTCTGGCCACAGAATAATCAACCAATAGACCGAAAGGTCGAGGTTTTCCTTTATTCCCTTGAACGGAACTATTGACAGAGCAAAGCTCAATGTCGGCGACCAAGAGCAAAGCTCAATTGGTGGCTAGAAACGTCGAACTGCTTCTTTTCCAAAGGGCAGCGGCGGCTGGCTAGGCGGCGCGCACTTATATCGGTCTGCAAGCTGGTTTCTGGGACGTACACACCTCAAACTCAATCTTATTGCAGCTATCAAATCTTAGCTTTTCTCTGAGTGCACTATATTCCTGCCACGAAGTGGGGGGGTAGTCTACTGAAGTACATTGGTGCAGTTCTACCATATTTATACAAGTTGAAAGTCCAGAATGGAGATAATCGGAATGAGTCAGAATGGCGTGATAAGTCGTGATTGATTCTGTTGGGATGCTGGCGGCAAGCGGTCCAATGGGGTGTTGGGTATTGAGTGAACGGTGGGTATATGGCAACCAGTGGCCGCTGCTGCACATGGTAGTGCTGCAGCATCTATTTTTAGTGGTAGCAGCTACAAGCTGACCTCAGTCCTTTGAGGCTCAACCGTGCCATTTCAGTAGCGGCAACCGCTGGAGTGGTGGTTACAAGCCTTGTGTTGACTGGCTGGTGTAGTGGCAGGCACTTTTCATGGCCCACGTCAGGTGTCAGTGGAGCGCTACTTCCTAGTTAGGAAGTAGGCAGTTGATCCTCGTTGATCCGCTCCCTCCGAGTGATCCCCACACCGCTTGTCAGTGATAACGGTCTGAGTTACTCGTTATCTTTCCATCTTTCATCTACCGCATCGACGAAGCACATCGACGAAGCCTGCATAGTTCTCATAGTAGTTCTATGAATAACCCCCTTGCTTCAAGCGCCAAAGGCAAAGGGACTCATGGTGGGGCCCGCCGAGGGGCAGGGCGCCCTCGCAAGACTGTATTTCCAGTGGCTCAGATCGAGAAAGATAGCACTCTAGGAAATAGAATGCACACTAGTACAACGTCACAGGGAACCTCTCCTTCTAGCATTCCCATCCAACCAGCTGCATTTTTCCTCCCTCGGAACACCAATCGCCCGGTGCCTTCAGGCGGTCATGGAACCATCCCCGTACCAATGGCTGGACCGGCTCCTTTCTGGTCCAATGTTGGCACAGTCCGGAACGAAACTACAGGTCATAATTCAGGATCTCGAGGTTCAACTACATCTGCCATTGATTCAACATGTGTGTAACCTCCTATTCTCACTTCTTTAGTGAATTCTGTTGATCACACTGTCTAGCAAATTCACACATTTTATTTGGGGAGTTCACCCAGCTCAACGAGCAGCTAGATTACATGGATGACCACGATGAGCATGCCGACATTGCTTCTGGTGACAGGCTAATTGACGACAGTCTTGTCAACGACTTGACTGGAATCGAGGAAACAAATGCCGAGCCCCATGCAGCCGAGCCAGCACAGAGCTCCGCACTTCATAATAAGCTTGTTGCTCTGCAGACTCGGCTCATGCAGGAGGAAGCAGAGCATGGCAAACCACTCTGTTATACCCGCGGTGATTTTTTTGATAGACTACCGCACCCAATTTTTGCCCTTGAAACGTGCAAGGATACAACAGGTCTGAAGCCTGAGCCCTTATACTGGCGTAAAGTCTTTGTCTGGCTACCCCACTTACTCCCTGGACATCCCGAGACTTTCGAATGTGTCTGTAATATGCCCCTCACAAAGAATGGTGTGTGCTGAGATTAAAATTGGTCACCCATAGAAATGACAATTATATACATAGGACGGAACACAAATCCTATAGCACGCAGAGTTCGTGCAATGCCTGCAGATCTTTTCTTGTACACGAATCGCTTTATCTGTGATCCACGACGTGTCAAGGCTCCGGGGCCAGGTTGTGGGAAAAGCTTTCAAGGGACCGACCCTCATATTCTCGAACAAATGCCAGAGTTTGTCCTCACAGCATTCCCAGGTTTGTCATTTTCATACTTCAATAGTGTATAAAGTAATGGTCATTTGTCAGGTTTCATCTCAGCTCGGGGAGCTATTTCAAACAAAATGAGCCGGGAAATGTCTAACATGTTTGCTAAACGCTTTGGTCCTGCTCCTTTTGCCAAGCTCATTTCCGAGATTCAGCACCGGTTTCATGTAATGTACCTGGGAGCTGCCAAATTCTGGGGCCAGCGTGGAATCAAACCATGTTCCCCTTTTGATGATCCAAATGGATATGCTGGGGCACCACCATCTATACAATACCTCAAAGGAATGTTCACAGATAAAGTCAAGGCTCATCGTGTCTTTATTGACCGAGATACCGCCTCAAAACCAATGACTTTTGCAAAAACAGACCATACATTTGATGTGAGTACATCCGCTAATTTACTTATTTGTCTTTAACCTGCATTATAGTATCTCAAGGGTGTAGCAGGTGTCAAGTGCGAAGACATTTTCAATGCAGCATATTCTGCGGGGAATGAGTTTGAAGAAATTCGTGCACATTCGATCACACCAACAAAATCCCTGGCTTATGTGAAAGGCATGCTTGAAGATATCCAAGAAGGGTTGAAGAATTGCAACAATCCTCCCACTCAAATTTTGTATACAGATTCTACTCAGGGTGCGTCATCCTATTCCAGGAATTTTTTTTTTTTTGATTCTTGCCCAGCGGAACGGTCTTTCCACGAGTCAATTAACCAGTCACTTCTCAAGGATGTATAGCCGGTGACCGATTGGACAGATCTCCCGCCTTTCTCACGGACTTCAGGGGTCTCGGCTTATTCTACTTCAGACTCAATGAGCATTGAAGAGTGTGCCAACAATATCCTCACCCATGTCATGGATCATGCTCGGGTGGTTCCTTCGCAGCTTGCCCTCATTGCTCTTGCAATAAAAACATATCAACAACCTGGAGAAGCAACTCGTCTCCGTCTTATCCAGCTCCGAACAGTGGATAGAATTTATGTCTTCAATGTGCAGTCATTGTCTGTTTGTTTTGGAGATTTCTGATTTTTCTCTAGGTGACCGCACTGACTGCCAGAAGCGATGTCCTGCCTTCGCTCCGTGCTATCCTTACCAACCCTTTGATCATCAAGATTGGCCATTCCATCCAGCAAACACTTCAATTGATATGTGACACTTTCTCCCTTACTGAACTTGCAACAGTTTTGAAGGCCAAGACTGCTCCATTGCTTGATCTGGGGAAATACAGCAAATTCAAGGGTACAACTAATGACCCTTTGATTTCACTTCATGCACTGGCAGGCATAGTTCTTCAGCGATCGTTTTCTCCTCGCCTTGATCTATCCAGCTCTTCAACCCAAGAATCTCACTTTGACGAAATTGATTGTCAGTGGCAAATATTCATGTGCCTGCATCAGCGCAACTCTATCGGACTGCCGCTGCAGAAAATCCAGGCTAAAACCCACGGTCAACTTGTCACACTTGTTCAGGACTGTAAACCGGTCGCAGAAGGCTCAATTGTTGGACATCATCATGGCTATCTTGATGCAGTTATAGATGATCTCGGTGGTACAAAGAGAATCAATGTCTCATCATCTCGGTCCCTGATTACAATTTCCAAGGTGAGTAGTAACCCCATGCACTTAGCCTCTGGTCCGATTCTTTCCCCAAGGTTCTCGTTCCGGGATCCATACATGCACTGCATAAGCAGACCATTGAATGGATCTTTAAGCATGGCAAAAATGCAGTGGTAACAACATCACAACTCCATACACGTGGTCAAATACCCCCAATTTCATCACAGACCATTCGCGCATTTGCAGCTCCAGCCCCACCTGCCATCTCTCCTAATACAGATGTTCAGTTCTCAATTACAGCCTTCGATGAAGCTACTCTGGGTGAATCAGATGAATCTGATCATGGCTCTGACATTGACGACAACGTCAGTATTTATTCATTATTCTCTCTCTATCTGTTTACAATCACCCTTTTAGGACATGGATCTGGACCAGCAAATAGAGGACACACTCTTCAATCCCTCGCCGGTTGATGAAGTAATTTTTCCCCTTTGTGTTATGCAACATATTCTGAATCCTCTGGCAGAGCACTCCAGTTGAAGTCCTGATGGAGGGGATCCGGCAAACCACAGCATTCATTGAGGAAGCTATGCAGTCTCACAAGTTTCCCTCTCGTGTCCTTGATGATGCATTTCACTTTATGGACCGCCTCGTGCGCCTCCTATCGAAAAAGCATTCAGCATTCAAGGCCTTTGCACACGACTTCAGTGAAATCATCTTTATCCGCGATAGGTCTGATGAACTTGCTGTCCGTGCTGTCCTCGAGGAACATGGTGTTGACTGGGAGTATGCAAAACGTGCCAAGGCATCAGCACTTAACAGGCGCATCCGGCGCTATATTCCTCCTCGCGATATTCTTTCACAGAGGCTCAAGAAATTATTTGATGCATATTCTGATGTCCAGTGTTCAACCAGCAAAACCCGTGGCTCATTCTTCTCTGATGAGGCCAAGGAGATGGCCAAGCATCTCCTGGATACTGCGCAGAAAAGTTATCTCTCGGATCCCCCCGGATTATCCTTGCACTATCTCATGGGCAAAGAACGAGACAACTTGAATATCTACCGCACTGTTAGAGGCACAAGCTCCCTTGAGGGGGGTGTTCATATGGCTATTCGTCGAGTGTTTGGATCCCAGCGGGCCTCTCCTGAGTTGGCTGAATGCCTGGTAATTAACTGGATCTTCCGCCGAAATGTGGAGGTGAGTCAGGATACATCATTCGGTGCCCTTCTGATATTTGTCAGGTTGGGTTCCATAACCGCACGGGCATGAAGTATAAAGCCCATTTTGATATTTGGATCCGAGACGAGATTGTTGAACTTGCCCTTGCCGTTGGAACAAAGCCATCGTTTCCACTTCCCCGAATTCTTTCTACTCGCATTGCCACATCAGAGACCATTGGAATACTCCCCATTTCTAAAGATCTTGCCGGAAAACTCAATATCACTACCCTACCTCGCCCACGGATCACAGGCATACCTCATTACAATGATACTCCGGCCCAGAGACTAACTCGACTCTCAACGAAGACCACAAATATGTATCGCTATCTACAGCTGCGACAGGGTACCCTTTATGCTGTTCTTCCAGTTCACACCCACAAAGAATATGTCATCTTCAAGGCCACCATCAGTCAACCAAAATTCCGAAAAGGCGGAACATCCTATCCTGCTCACGAGCATTGGAAGAATATTGATTTCCACAAGTTTGCACAATCATGGAATGAACTTGTGGATGCTCAGCCTCGATCTATCACAGAATCGAACCAGCGCTTGTACTACAAAATTCCACAGCAGTTGGAGGCACATCACAAGAAAACAATCTTGTGGACTTCGGAGCGGGCAACACTTGCTAACGGAACCAATTTTGTCGCCCGAAAACCGCTTCTCGACATTCTCACTTCACAAGATAATTATGCTGATGTGCTCCCACCAAACTCGCTCCCAGATGGTGAGCTCGATCTATCTCTCACAGGTGAGTACAATTCATCTTTTGATATTTTTCAAATTGAGATGAAACAAATATCTTTCCTTTCTGCACAGACCCTTACGATCCTACAACCTTTGATCCTATTATTGAATCCCCGCAGATCAGGTCAAATTCATCCACTCAGAACGACATGGAGTTCAATGAGTCTGAAATCTATGATCCTGAGCCAGAAAGCGCGGCCCCAACTCTTATTCCTGAACACCTGCCACCTCCGCCCCTGCCGACTGTTCGTGCACCACAGTTTCCGCCTGTCCGTGCACCACAATTCCAAATACTACTACCTGGTGCATCTGTGCCTGTGCCTGGCCCATCCACACCCAGCACTAAACGATGTAAACGATGTGTATTCAACAGCTGCCCCCGGCGGCATGAATGTCCCGGTAAAGGTGCACAAAAGTTTTGTCGTTGCAATCATGCTCCTGTGACCGGCAAAATTCGCCGGTCAGAAGCACAAATTCAGGCATATTTGTAGCGGCAGGCTCAGGGTTAGATGGAAGGATGACAGTTCAGGGGGGCGGGGGCACAATTATATATCAATGTCCTACCGGGCAGCAATTGTTGGAATTTATTTTGGATTATCAATTCTGTCGAATATTTTGTAGCTGTGTTGGGGGGGTGAAACATCTCATTCGGCCATTGAAGAACCTGGTCACAAATAGGTGCAGGGAAAGGGGTGAAAAGAGGGACTGTAAAGTAAGTACACACATGTCAGTAATTTAACAGAAGGTTTTGGCATTGTGATGCACAGAGAAGAGAAAATGAAGAGCTCCATTGTTTCAGACATTCCCCAAGGTACTTCAGACAAAGTTTCGGGGGCAAAGCATTAAAACGGCACCTCAGGTGCGAGAGGTCAAGTATTTTCGGTCTTGGGCGCCGAAATGTGATGGCCGTGACACAAGCCGTGATTTGGCATCCGCGGGAACTCTTCTTGAAATTCCATTCGCTGGCCTATGTCTTTTTGGGGTTGCTGCCCCGAAAGGAACTGGGACACAAATCAATCAATTCCTAAAAGGAGACTTGTTATTCAAGTTCATCAAATATGCCGCAGAAGCGACACCGGCTGCGCAGGTTATTGGGGGACACCGATTTTATTCGGCACTAGTGCAATATTCAACTTTGAATCTCTCTCTCTTTTTACCCTTTTTTTCTCTCTTTTTCTCTCTTTTCAAACTTGAATAACTTGAACTCTCCACGGACATAGGACATGGGCCCTTTTCATGTCTTTTAGCTTTATCTTTGGTGGTTTCACACATCTGGTTGACAGCGGCTACCCTATTGTTGGTAGCGGTGTGAGCTATCACTTTGTGATTAGCTCTAGACGCCCTGCCACAGAGAACAAAAGCACCTTTCTGGGCGACGGGTCGAAGCATGGTCACTGGCGCACTTGCACATCGGAAAACACTGATAGAAATCACTGGCGCACTTTTGAGACTTAACGGCTAAATCACTGGCGCACTTTTGGAACTTAACGGCTAGATTACTGGCGCACTTTGGGAAGTTACAGGCGCACTCCCCGCATTCGAAACCACTGGCGCACGTACAGATGGTTCAGAAAATAAAGGCGCGCTCTCGCAAATAAAAAGAGGTAGCTTCGTTCCTTGAATGAAGCTACCACTTTAAAGGTCAGACCCCGAATCGAACGAGGGTAGCGGATTAAATATTGCCCTTGAACCCATCAAGTATCCGCACACTAACCACTGTGCTATCTGGCCGTGATTAAAACGAGTCGCGCACAACTATCAACGACTCACCAAAAGAACGCGGCACAAAAGAAAAAGTGCCTCACCAAAAAACAGGCCCAGCCTCGAATCGAACGAGGAGCTCACAGTGAGAGGAAATAATGTTGCAATAACAACTGCGCGCGATACCATCACGCCACTGGGCCATATCACCACAACTCGAACTTTCAACTTGAGCCTTCTGAAAAGGGCGCGATAGAAAATAATTACGAAGCGCCCCACCAAAAGACGGGAAAAAGGCGCCGTGCACTAAATAAAAGGTGCTTCGTTCAAGGGTATACCTTGAACGAAGCTACCGTGTGGACAGACCCCGAATCGAACGAGGGTAGCGGACAACATGGCATTCCATAATCGAGACATCTGCGCACTAATAGTCACCCAGGGCACTGTGCTAGGGAGCGACAACAAACACTAGAAAAAGGTGCTTAACAGAGAATGCACCACGCGCAGGAAAAAGGCGCGCACAGGCGCGGCTTGGACAGAAGGCGCGGGGCGCTATTCCAAGGAAAGGTGCTGAGGGCCATTTAAAGGAAAAGTGTGGGGTGCTACGAAGAAAGGCGCGAGGCGCCGCACTGTTCAAAGCAGAAGCCGGCGCGTTTGAGGAAAAGAGCGCGAGCGTGCTTTGGAGAAAGCCGCCAGAGATGGACAAATGGGGAAGCAGGGAATAGGTATATAAGGAGAGCGCAAAGGAGGGAGAAGGCATCTAATTACCTCCACTGCATACTGCTAAAGGAAAGGCGCTCCCATTAAAACGGGAGGCGCTAATCCGGTACATTGTAAAATCAAATATATTAGTGTGCCTTCACAAGAGTGGGGTAACAGGGTCACCTTGACCGCGGTTGTACAGAATAGAAACTGCGCGAGAAACCTCCTAGACAAGAAAGGAGGAAACATTGGAAATAACAGGTGTTGAAGCGCGCGTTCAGTTGAAGGAAAGCACGGCGCGATCCTCCAAACAGCCAGCAGACCTACTCAGGCTGCGTGTAACTGTTGACTTTCGGTGCTCATAACGCACACCTTGCGTGCGTAGGGCGCATTTATCGAGAAGGCGCCTTTTACCAACTCGACTATACCATTTCCCCCATCCAGTTTGGCGCACTTCCCTCGACTAGCTAGAAAGGCGCCTCGCGCCTGGCTATTCGCGCACACACCATTATTCAGATTGCGAAGGAGCGCGCTACAATCTGACGGCGCTGCATTTACCCAGTTCTGAAGAAACTGCTTGCGCGCCCTATATGAAGCAAGGAGATACGAAAACACCACAATACCCGGGTTTACCGAGTAGGAGTGTACATCACATCGCAGAGCGCCAATCCTTCGCGCGAGTGTAGAAGAATCTCCCATCACGTCTTTCTCGGAAGGCTAGCCCCCAACGAGAGACCAAACTCTTGAGGAACCTAGCGCCTTCTCTAAAACTGCTACTCGCAGAAGAGAAATCTGTATACACCACCACCACCACCACCATTTAAAATTATCATTGCGTAGAAGTAAAGAGCGCTTCTAGCCCGCTTATTTCCCTCTGAAGGACGTACACCATTTGTATTGCAGTTTGACCGTAATTCCACGGCCAGATTCTAGTACAATAACCGCAGTCCACATCACAGCGGCTGGCGATCCAACCATCTGAAACATTCAACTTCGGCCGCCGCCGCTGGAGCGGTAGCCGCAGTTGTTTCCACCTTTGTTTTAACCCGGCCTAGAACAAAGGTGGAAACAAAGGGTTTCCTTATTCCGATGACAACCAGTCGAATCAAACAGCTTGTTTCTGAACTCAATTCTCTTTGACTTCAATCCCCTTTCAAATGCGAATGAAACAAGATGGTTTCCTGGAACAAAAAATTGGAAGTAAATTATCTTGCTTTGCCAAGGCTATTTTGCGGTGTCAATTCATGTTATTTCAACTACAATGTATTTGCCCACTAATACAAAGTTGTTTTCACTAGCCTTTTAATCCAGCCTAAAAGAAATCTATTCTGGGTGTGCCTCTCCCTAGCCCACCTTCCCCACACGGCTCGCATTCTCGAGTACTTGGCAGGCGTATATCAATCTATTTCATTCTCATTCGCCCTCCAAGTCTAAACGGTGCACGAAGCTCAATCCTTCATTCAGACAAGGGGTGCTTACATACAAACGCCGTTCGACCGGTCCCAGGTTTCCACCAGGTTTTGATAGTTCACTGCTCTCCGCAGTCTTTGCTTCCAGGCCAGTCAGTCTTTCAATCTTCCCTTCAGTGTGTAGCGCCCGAGCTATTTCTTGCCACAGGCGCCAATGCGCAGCAGCAACCGGTGCCTCATCCTCTTCCTTTCCTGTGCAGAAACTGTCACATGCACATACGAACGTGCTCAACGGGCCCACCACTTCGGTGGAGTGTAACATTGCCGACTCACAGCCGTGTTTCCCCCTGGAAGACGACCCGAAAGGTCAGAAGGTCAAGCTCAATTATTGGAGGGATGATAACGACTTGAAAGACTGCTGCGAAAAATGAAAAGAGAATTTGTTTGACTTGCAACTGACTTAAGGCCCCCGAGTCCCGACCCCCATCGACCGAAGGATTTGAGACCCTGCTGCGGTCGCCGTTCTTGAGTACCAATCTCCCGACTGGATGATATTTGTAGAAGCTGTCATCGGGCAGGACCGACGCGTACGCAGCCCCGGTCTTTCCCCCCGGCATGTATTCCTGGTGAGTTTCTTCTGGTGCTGTGTATACAGCCTTCTGTCCCGAGGGCTTATAACGACGCTAGATTCACCGGTGAACTCAACAACCCATGTTATTTTCCCTACCCTCACGGGCGAGGTTGAAACACCCGCCGAAGGGCGGGAGATTAAAACTCTCCTCGTCTCCAAAGACCAAGCTACTCTCCGACGTCTTATGGACATCCATGGTTGCACTCAAAAAATCAGCAGACGCATTCCCGCCGCTGAAAAGTGCTGTCTGTGGGACGATGGCGCTGTGGGACATTGTGAAGGTGTGTTTTTAGTTGAATTTTGTGACCATTATAATGGTTTAACCATCCCTGGTAGCGCGCGAAACATTCCAAGGCGGATGCCTGCGCTATTGCGCTGCGAGCTCAAGAGATTCTCCACATCATCGCCGACGCTGTACCCGACGCTTCTGCAATTCCAGAGCCAATGCTGCGCAGCATCACGCGCTTCACCGTGTACGATATCCTTTCGTTGAACAAAAGTCCCAGACTGACTTTTCTACGCAGCCTTCTAGACGACATCGGCTGCTCCATGCAAATAGTCTCGGACACCCCCACCGTTACCCGTCTCATGCACCTCAACCGCAACGAACAAATGTTGCAGCGCATTCGGACCCAACTCGATGAGGCTCAGCGCGATTTCGATGTCAGTTTCATTCTTCCAATCCTTCTGTACCTTCTAATGGTCTTCAGACTGCGTCCAACTTGCGGATCGAAGTCCAGCAGGCGCAGCTCGCGCTGAAGCATTCAGAAACACACCTTGAAATCAAGGGCCTCTCCCAAACAGCCGTGAGTCCGAGTCCCCACCGTTCAAATACATATGAATTTGCTGACTGTTGAATGTAGAGCACTGTTCTGAGGCACACTCGATTCATCGTTTTTTTGGCCGTCCCCTGATGTTTCTATACAAGTTGCATCCGTCGATATCACCCCGTAATACTCTTGACAAACCTTTCTCGCGGGCCAGCGAGTCAGGGGACACATTCGGCCTGTTCATTGAGCAACTAAATGTACGGTATGGGGATAAACCCCCATCATCCATCGCCCCTGCGCGCGGCCGTGCCGCCCCCTCGGGTCATCGGAATTGGGCCTTTGTCTCGCTCAGCAAGCAAACGTACAGTACTATGGAAACACAACGTCCTCGGACTCCCCTCGTCGCCCTCGACATCCATCGCTCCGCGCGCGCGGCCGTGCCGCCCGCTCGGGTCATCGGACGTCTCAACGGCATTCCGCATTCCGGCTCGAGCTTGCTCCAGCTCCTGGAGCCGACTCGAGCTTTGCAGGATTTTAATTTACTACTCAGTACTCGTGCCGTGTATTGAATTTAATAGTATACCCTATTTAATGGTCTATTGACTCGAGCTACACCACCAAAGTGCCGTCACGTCGTGAGCAGATAGCGCCGCCACCGCGCAGGCATCTGAAGCGGCAGGTGTCTGCACTTGGTAACTATCTGGCCGCCAGCTACTCTCGGCAGCTGGGTTTGCAGCTGCCCACCAGCCAGTCCCCATTGTAGTGGGTATGTGAGACAGCCAGATGGTCGCACGGTCTGCACTCATCTAGTAGAATCCAAAAATTGAGTATGATCGGTATTATCCACCATGGCCAGCGATTCCGCGTGGTAGGTATCTTGAATACTTTGCAGAGAAGTGCTGTATCTCGAACTAACTTCAACTCAGTACTGATGTTGACGCCGGTGGAGCAAGTCAAAACTCAGTGATATTCCGCGTTGAGCCCACTAGTAAATATTGACTTGAAAATCAACTACACTACTGCAACGTTCAACTCCTCTACGACGTCAACTTCGATCGTGATTGGTGGTCCGTGCGCTTGTTTGGCCTTGCTTATAGTCACGTGCATGTTGGTCGCGTCTCAGCTTTCTCTCTCTCCTCCACCGTCTCCGTCGCCCGTATTCTGTCTTCATCCAGCTTGATTATCTCCTCCTTCTCCCTCGAGCGAGCCTCAGCAAGCCGAAACTGGGAAGAGCCACTTTGGACGGCCACGCTGCGCGTCAATATCCCACCGAGCTGACGAACGAGTTGGGGAAAAGTTGGCGGCCTCGCGCGCTCACTGCTCACACAAACCAACGGTGAGTCCGCATCGTCCCTCCCTCTTTGAATATGCCCTGACCTTACTAGTGCCACGTTTCTCGGATTGTCGCCTCCAGCTTACCAACAACCTAACCGCAGGCCAGCACACTCTTATACGCTCTTACCCTTGCCATTTTAACGCGCGGTCATGGCCTCGTCCTTGAATCCGCGGGCGGCGCGCCGGAACTGTTAGCACAAACACTGCCTGATGGACCGCCCGTCTTTGCCCTCACACGAGGCGCTCGTCTCGACGCCAATCTACATCAACTCGTAATTCTTTGAGAAGACGTTGCCCCAGCCTCAAGTAGTCAAACTGCCCTCAAGTTTAAAATTATTTCCTCGCCCTCCTTTCAACTCCGTCGCAAAGTACTCGGTCTCAATCCCAATCTCCTCCCTCAATATTCCCAAGTCCCGATAAACCCGGCGGCCCAACTTCAACCGTCAAGCCTTCAGATTCTTGATCTCCAAGGCTTGAAACCCAGACCCAAGCGCAAATGGCGGTTTACATCTCAACCGGCTTGATTTCAAGTTTCAGCCCAATTTCAAGTCTCAAGGTTCCAACATCTTCAAGGCTCCAAGTCTCCGAAGCTCGTCTAGCGTCAGAAAGCCTTGAATACATCAATTGGTCAATATTGCAGATTTCGATACACCCGAATACTCCGCCAAGTCAGCAGTACCTATCAACCGGTCCGCAAGCAATCCTCAATTTTCTTCAAGTTCTCATGTCGACGGTCGATTTGCGTGGTCAATAGTCCTTTATCGAGCTTCATCTTCAAGTAGTCAAATAACCGACCTTTCCTGCGCCGTCAATACCTCGTCAAGTATCTCAGAAGTATGGGAGTACGCCAATATATCTAAGTGTTTGTAAATGTTCATTTCTAGTTCAATATATTCCCCGTTTCTTATCTACCCGCTCCCGAGAGCCAGCAGTGAACAAAAATGAAAAAATAATGTGCATCTAAGCTAGCACCTGAAGGTCAGACACACTGAGCAGCTGGCGCCAGCTGGAAGTGGCCACACAGTGTGGCCATTTGCTGTTCAACCTCGCCGCCAGATTACCGTCACCTGGCCGCCAGCTCCGCGCGACATATGCTCCACATTTGGACTGCACCTGGCGGGCAGGTGCCGCCCAAATGGCGGTGTACTCGATCCCGGGTACGCAGCTCCCTCGATGATACCCCGAATCTGGCAGTTGAACTCGAACTGGCTCAATTCAAGTGCTAGTTGAACTTGGCCTCTGAGTCGAGGGTTAACTCACTGGGCCCTGGCAGCCTGAGGTTGAAACTTGAAGTTGTTAAATGGACTCCCCGTCCTTTCAGTTGGTGTCGAGAAGAACAGAGAAAAATACTGGCCGCTATTACTTCTTTATATTCCAGGATGAACATTTCGACGCAGGGCCCGGGCCGGCCAGAGCCGTAATTGCACCCGGAAACAGCCGGCAAAACATCACTCTTGGCGGCTCTCTCAAGTCAACACCTCAAAGTAAAGTACAGCTTATGTTCTCTCAAAAGGGCCAAGAGTTCTGGTGGAACCAACACTTTTGAAGTTCGCGTGAAGATTTCCTCGAAGAAGGCCCACCACCGGAAGGACTACTGCCACCACGACTGGTTCACATACTGTAGTGTTTCGACCAAGTGTTCACGTCACAGGTCACGGAGGTTTGTGAATTGAACACTTTTGTACATCGTAACGCATCACAGGCCTCAAAATCGTCGGATTCGGGTGAAATTGATAGCATCAATTGAATTTTCGCGGCCCGAATTACCATTTAAGGCAAATTCCCACGCTGTGAACACCTGGTTTTCTGAACACTTGAGGTCACGCGTCACAACCTGTGAACAGTTGGTCGAAACACTACAGTACTGTCGGAGGTCCGTCTTGTCGTTGGAGCATCCCCTACATCAGGAAAAACTCCCTGGGAAAAACTTCCCCGGTCAGATCTGTAGCTGAAAATAGCAGATTGTAGCTGCAGTAGCCTCGACCAATGATTTATAGCACCATAGTGCACTGATAGCTCTCAGTGCTGAATCTGTAGATCTAAGTAGGACCCCGCACAAACTATAATGTGCCCAGTATATTCACGCCACTGTCATGCTGCACCGTGTATCTGGCCGCTGCTTCATGTGTAGCTGTATAATCTGGACTAAGCTTCAGTTGGCTGCTATTAAAATCACTCTCCAGTCAAGTTACTTACAAGGGAGTCTCTGTTAACACTCGTTCGAATCCGTGATTCTTCTAGTCCTTCAACATCTTCAAACTTTTGAGTACCAGCCGAAAAAATTGAGGGAAATGCCAACTTGAAGGAAATTCAAACGCCAAGTCCAAACGCCGCCGGATTAAAACAGTTGGTTCATTTAACTTATGGTTTGCTTGCGCGCGGAGGTTCAAGATCCAGTAAATTTGAGGATGGGAATTCCCGCGTGAGTGGAACAAGTTGGGAAAAAGAGTGGAAAATGAGCCTGGAAAATGCCAAGTCGAAACGCCATCGGATCAAACCTTCACGTGACCGCGGAAATTGGTTCGTTTTGATCCTGTCATAACAAGATCAAACGCCTTTCCGCCTTTCCCCCACTTCCTCCTACCGCCACTCGCGCTCAGCGGATTCCAGAGCAGCTTACATGCAGCATTTCCACATTCCACCTATTTAACTCGACGTTTAAACGTGTTGGACAACGCGGTACCCGGGTTGTAGTGCGGCGCACGCGAGGTGGGCGTATGAACGCAATGGTGCGTGCCCCCGTATCCCTTCCGTGCTTAGACTGATGTAATTCTTTCCTCTACCCTTATCTTCCTCCTCTGCTCTTTTCTGGTCCCTCAACCATTCACCATTTCGTTGCCACCTCATCGGCCTCAATGCTAGTCAAGTCGTTGTCAACTTCAATGCTACTCAAGTTTCCTCAATCAACGCTAGCCAAGTTTCCTTAATGCTAGTCAAGCCTCCTCAACCCATTTCCGGTCAACTCAAGTTTCTTTCTTTCCATCGATCAAGATTTGTCCCAACCAAACTTCGGGCACCGCAACTTTTTGAAACTTAGTGCCGGACCACGATCAAGCCTTTTAACTCCTGCCGCAAGCACCTCAAATCATACCTCTGAATACCCAAATCTTCTCAAGCCTCCGGCCTCAAGCCTTCTGACCTCCCTGAACTCTCCTCAATCGCGCCAAGTTTCGCCTCCTTTCCAGTGTTTGAGTCCCACACGACCGGTATGCACTTTCTCTTCCTCAACCAACTCAAGTTATCAACGAGTGCCTCCTAGACATTTGTGTTTTTCCCGCCCAATGATTCCATCGGCGGTTCTTATTGACAGTACTACATGTAACGAATAATGCAATAACACCTGTGATTTTACTCTCCTGCATACCTTTTCTGCGAAGTACATTGAGCTTTCAGCACTACAGGGTGCTATGAAGTGCTCTTGTGCTATGACGCTACCAAGCTATTTTAGCAACACGGTTAGCTATGGTGACTATGTGGTGCTAAAATAGTTGCCCCGCCGTGCTATGGTGTGTACAGACAAGGGGGTAAGCTACCGCACTATCCCAGCTATCCTAGGTATGTTGTACTACAATGTCAAGTGGTTTTTTCCTGATGTACGGGTAGATTTTGTGCGGACGGAGAAGATGGGGAAGACGGGGAGGACGTTTCGGTTGACTCGGGTCGTGTGGAGGAAGACGCGAACGGCTTGCGGAGGACAAGGTGTGCGTGGCACGTCCTCTCTCCGCGCACGCTGCCCGAGGTCCATCAGGAAAAAAAGGCTTGACTACGTAGCACTCCATAGCTCGAGTAACCGCCGTAGACGTCGTAGACAAGTCCCGGTATTGTAGCTCCCCGTAGCCGCGTGCCAAGATCTGATAGCCGCTCGTAGTCATCACTACGATCTCTGTAGCTGTGCCGTAGCACTCAATAGCCAAGGCAGTAAGCTCATGTAGCCACCTGTAGCCGCCCGTAGTGCACAATAGCTCTTGGTTGCTCACAATATCCAACAATAAAAGATGGAAAAAAGCGGATTTATTTGACCACACATATTACAGCGATCTCAAGGCGTGGTATGGAATCAGAACACGGTACGGTAGAGTGGCAGGATGGGGGTGATGCACTATTGACGAGATAAGCTAGACAAAGAAGACACACAAGGGTTGAGTCGGGTGCATAGAGATGACCCGAGGAAGCGACGAATATACTAGGAAGGAAGCTTGGAGGAGTAGACAGACCAAGGAGATTTGAAGAATTTGAAGCACTTAGATGTGACTTGAGATCTTGCGTGCAGGCCCAGCTTGATTAGACCATTGAGAGGCCCAAGAGTACAAAGTCTTGGCACATTACATGGCGATATTGCACAGGATTGAGGAATTCCGAAACGTTGCACAGAGTTGTCGCGTCGTGAACAGCGGGCGAAAAAGTTGGCTAGAGGCTCGGAGTCAAGGATGTGGGTACATTGGAGTTGCACAGGTGGGTAGTTGATGTGGATTGCAAAGGGGCGCGGGGGCGGGGGCGGTGGATGCAAAGGAATGGCGCGCGAATACACAATTCTGCGGTAGACTTGGATCTGCGATGTTGTAGCAGCGAGTTTGATGTCGATGACGATGAGTGCGAGCGGATGGACGTTGACGGGCAACTGGCAGGGTGTGATTGATGTAAGTGAGTGGGGCGGTAAGGCGGTGAGAATGCCGTGGTGGGTCGATGCGCCGGATTGAGGCGTGAGGTTGAAGTATTTGCGGGCGGGAACAGTATCCGGATGGAGGAAAGGCGCAAAAGGGCTCCGGGAGAGGCTGGGAGAGGAGGGCGAGATGAGGGAAAGGAAGAAAGGGCGACCAACCAACACTTGTTTGGCGCACAAACAATCACGCAATGTGCACGTGCGAGCGCCAAGCAAACGGACTTGGTGTTTTTCCGCGTTCTGCGGGATCAAATGGCCTTGCCAAAAACCGTGCTGCGTCCTTGGTGGGATGAATTGTCAACGGTATCAAGAGTGTGGACGACTGTGGGCAGCAGAAAAAAAAAAACTCGATACCCAGCGCTACTGATTCCCGGCTCGCGGCTATCAAGTGCTACAGATCATTGGCCAGGGGCTACGGATCATTGGCCCGAGACTACGAGGGCTACGGGAACTACGAGAGGCAACGAGGCAAGAGTGACCGGCTACGGGGTCTACCGGTACTACAGAAACTTAGCACAGAGCAACGTAGCAAAACCTTTTTTCCTGATGTCAGTCATCGCGGAGAGGTGGACGAGAGGTAGAGGGGGTAGGATGTGGTGAATGTCTGGACATGGATGCGGACGTGAACTTAGATGTGGACGGCAGGGCAGGTGGATGTGGACGTGGACATCGATGTCCGCGCGCACTCTCTCCGCCCACGATGATGAAGCGCTGCACCAGTCGTGTGGACGTGTACCTCATGTGTTCCTCCCCTTTCCCCGCCGCCACAGCGCGCGCGCGAGCGGTACGCCGACGCTCCTCGGCTGGATACCCGTCTCTCTGCAGCGGGTGCGGTGCTCGTGCAGACGACGGACGCGCGGCACATTCATGATGCGTTCCACATGTCTCTCCCTGGTCGCTGGTCTTGCGATCATTGCGGCCGATGTGTGTCCCAAGCTCTCTTTTCTCCTTCATCCCCCCGTCTTATCATTCTGACCCATACCCGTTTTCTTCTTCTCACAGCTAACTTGCCCCCAACACTGTCCTCTCCACATTCGGCATCGACATCCTGGGCCGGGGTAATCCTTTCTCGGCGCGTTCTTCCTCTCCCTTTCCTTGTCTTTTCGTGGGGGTATTCTACTCGGAGCGGAGGATGTCCACGACGTTCCGCTCGTCGACCCGCAGCGCGCTCAGACTTGTGCACGGGTGTCGCGTGCTGCTTCCACTGCGGCTCCCCGACTCGACTCGCGCCTCATCTAGTCGCGCGTGCACCTGTATGGGGAGAGCGTTTCCCCGGATGTGTAGCGCTGGCAGCAAGCCGCACCGTCCCGGGGATGTGGTCGGTGGTGCGGCGCGGGAATGCGCATGCGCACGCGCACTGGGGGCGTACGCTCTCACTGCCACTACTCGACTTGCGCACCACATCTAGTCGCGTGGGCGTGCCTGTATCCGACACTTTCGCGCGCGGATATGCATATGTAGCAAGTAATGTCCCCCGTGGTGGACGCCTTTCACGCACGGCACCCGCACTCGGAGGAGGCTGCGCTGCTCCCGCTCGTTCTTCCCACTACGGCTCCTCGACTTCACGTGCACCGGTAGCGGGGTGAGCGTTTCAGCAGCGTCGTCGCCGGCACCGACACGGGGGATGCTCGGGGCTGCCTTTCGTGCACGCTCACGCGGAAGAGGGGGTTAGTGGGTTGGTGGTGGTCCCGGCGTACGCTGCGATGTGCGGCTGGGGCTGCGCGACGATTACAATGCGCACATGGGCCGGAGTGCAGGCGGACGATGGTGTCATGCGCACGCTGCGGTCCGCGCCGTCGCTCGATGGGCGACGATGGCTTGCGCGGGCGTCGACTCGGCCTTGCCTCTTTCATTCCTTGTACCCCATCATCCTCCTACCATTTCATCCTCCCCCCTCTCCTCTTTCCCCGAACAATAACATTCCGCTGACACCTTCACGCAGGCCTTAGCAACAGCGTACTCATCATCTTCACCAACGTCACGACGTGTGCCGCCCCCGTCTGCCGGCGTGCGTTTTCCTCCAGGTGAGATCGAGCCCTCCCTTCTCGTTACTTTTCCTTCGACTCTCCGTACCCTCGCATGCAGGTGGCGTGCTGGTCTCGCGGTGAGGTGGGGCCATTGGGAAACGAGGAGCAGGAGTCGAGGCACGAGGGCTCTCCGTGTGACGCGCGGTCGCTCCCGCGCCCACCGCGGCGGCAGTGAGAGCTACGGACGATGCGCTCCCTGCGGGAGGCTCGTTTGCGCGCATCGAAAATGCGCCTGGCGGAGGCGGAGTCGAATGGGCATTGGTGGGGTACTGCGTCTCCGTTCCATTGGGATCGAGCTTTGGCACTGGCGCTGGCGGGCGCGCCGCGTCGGTTTGCTGTGCAGGCGAGCAGCGGGTGCGGATGGGGTCCGCAATGGCGCGCTGGTGCGTCCTTGGATTCATCCCTTCACCGTCGCCGATGTCCTGTAACGCGGGGGGACACGCAGCGGCCGGAGTCGTTTGCCTGTTCAAGAAGCTGGCACGGCGCGATGCAGTGGTGTGCCGGTCGGGCGCCGTCTCTCCTTCCTCCGCCTTCTGTCTCTCCGCCTGGAACTCGAAGTAGACCTTGACTTACCGTTTCCACAGCGCCATCAACACCGGCGTATCCGCCCACGCCGCGTCGTTGCGGATGATACGATCTCGGGGGTGGTCATGGTTAGTGCTGGCCACAATATGATATGAATACGATTTTTCCGTATTATATTGTATCCATATCGTATTCATCCGTCTGAATATGAATACGGGTGAATATGAATATATTTTAAATATATTCAAATATATTCTTGCTGCTAAACATCATGAAAACTGGGTCAAGGAAGCCTTCAAAACACTCCTTAGACCATCAAATCTCTATTCTCAGTCGGTTTCCGGTCTCACAAGTCCGCCAGTCTGAGTTCTATCGTCTTATGTGAGCTCAGCCAATTTTCAACATTAAATCAACGATGGCTGATGGCATCAACCAGAGTCAAAATTCATCCAAAGCTCACTGTGTGCTCATGGTTGTCGATCTGACCACTTAGAAGTATGTCTTCCTACAACTAACCCCCTCAACTACCATAATCCTTCCACTGAGGGCCTAAAAAGTGGCACTTTTGTTGTATCTAACCGTATTCAAATATATTTAGATATGTATCGTACCGTATTCATATTCTGCTCACCTTGGCTGGGGCGTATTATATTTGTATTCAAGTGAATATATTCAAAATATATTTTTCCGTATCGTATTCTTGGCCAGCACTAGTCATGGTCGTGGTGCGTGTCTTGATTCTATTCATCCCTTCGCATGACATGGTGTTAGGGGAAGAAGAAAGGAGGCGAATGAGGAGGCGATGGGCGGCGCGTGGGTCTCCTCCGTGGTGCTTGCGACGCCGTTTCCGCTCGCACTTGTTCACCAGTGGCGGACGTGCATCGGCAGGCGGTGCTGTGTACGTCAGACAGTGGCGCATACCTGAGGACCATTTTGCGTTGATTTTTGTGTTGATGCCCTTCTTCTGGCCCCTGTCCCTCCCCTTCCTTCCCCCCACCCGTACTAACCATCCTCTTCTCGCAGGTGATAACCCTCGCTCTTGCGACCCTCGGCTACAAATACGTGCCCATCTATCAAGATCCTCTCGGATCCCGTCCCTGCGTTCTTCATTTGTACGCGTGCATGGCGAAGGAGTTTTTGCCGATGAGGACGTACGTGCGTCCACTCCTACTTTCTCCTCCCGTACTACGTTCTTACCCCATACATGCACTCTTTTTATTTATTTTTCCATTAGGTTTGAGAGATTTCACTAACGCACCTCGTAGAGAGTAAGCTGGAGCTGCCGACGTACTCCCCTTCATCTTAGGCTTCAGCCTCGCGGCGGGTGGGTGTCGCTCGGGGGCTAACTTAATGCGTATCAACGCGGAGACACCAGCGTGGGCTTACGTGCGTCTTCACCCTCCTTTCCTTCCCTTCTAAGACGCTTACGTACCCCCCAGGCCGGCGTCATCTCCCCGCCCGTGCACCATTCAATGGCTTCGCGGCGCAGTCGCGCGCATTGTCGGCGGCGTCGCGCCCCTCCAATGACGCCTGCATCGCCGTCCACGCCGCAGAGGAGCTCGGCGATCTCCTTGGCGGTGCTCGTCGCCGTCGTCGGCAGCTTTGGCTGGTATTCAGTGCGGTGGCGACAGTATCATCGGTGCGTCGCATACCTTTGGCGAAATAATAAGAAAGTGCTGACGGGAGGATGTAGACATCTACTCGATGGGCTTGTCGATCATCGTCATCAATGTTTCGCTCGGCAAGGTCCCGCGGCTCATTCAAGGGCTCATTAGCGCTATCGCGATCGTCAATACTGCTATCCTGTGTCCCCTCCCTCTCCACCAATAACAATAATCCCAACACGGTCCAGTACATCCCTATCGCCATCGCGGGCGCCAACTCGTTCTCGAGGACTTGATGAATGAACGCCCTCGGGACTGACTCTCCATCTATGTCGTCGTCGTCCTCTCGAGCACCTCATCTTCCGCAAGGGCCACTTGGCGCTCTGAGGCGGCGGAGACGTCGAATGGGCAGGATCGGACGCCCGTGGGCATCGCGGTGCTGATTGCGTTTTTCTTTGGCGCGATGGGGACGAGGATGGGGGTGGCGCAGGTCTCGGTGAGTGCACATCCGTTGTGCCTTGCTTGGAGGTGCTGATTGGACGTGGTGTGGTAGTACATCGGCAAGATCGGCGTCTTGTTCCGCGCTTTCTCCTCCTACCCTTTCTACGTGTCGCCTGATGCGATTCATCTACAGCGTGCCCGTGCATTACCTCGAGCTCAAGTTTATCGGTAGATAACCGGATAGTGACTACTTGAGGATGAATTTTTATATTCATCTGCGACGCCGAAGGAGGGTGGCGCAAGCGGCCAAGCAAATCTTGAGGCGCTGTGCCGTCTAGCTGTTGGTACGTACGCTCATGTCCATGAAGTGACACAGACGGCTGACCATACAAGCAAGATTTTTCGTGTCCAATTCGTGTTCATAGAATCAAGCTGTATTCTGACGACCTACATTTTCTTTTCTTGGCCCGACTTCGCGATCAACCTCGTGGGAGATTTGAACTGGGCCGTAACTCGCGGCGGGCGCGTTCATTCTGTAGTGGTTCGCTCCTTGCCGCTTGGTTCGCGCCACCGGCAGCGGGACACCTCCCGTTTTTGTGTGCCACTAATTATGTATCCAAGAGGAAAAGATATTGAGGATTTGAGTCGTGCGCAACATCATTCCCGAAGGGGACTAGTGATGTCGCGGGCCCGGCTCGGCCTGGATGCCCGGGCTCAGGCTCGGCTTGGGCGGGCTCGGGCTTCAAATTCTCCAGGCCCGAGCCCGAGCCCTGGGTGCGGGGCCTGAAGCCCTGAGCCCGGGCTTGGGCCCAGGCTTTCTCCCAGCCAAAGTTGAAAAAATAGTATGCTAGGGTACATGTATATTATATAGGAGTAGAAGGTACCAAATGTCTCCGCGACTAAGTTGGGGGTTTTTTCGGCTGTTCTGAACATTGAACGCCGCTGTAATTCGGTCAGTCAACATTGCCGGCATTGATTTGTACCATTCGCCAGTTTAGAGCAGTGGCGACGAGCCGAACGACAGGTTCGCATTATAAAGTTCGGCATTTGACGGCACCGAAGCCGCCTAAGCCAAAGTGCCGTGAGCGCTGCGCACCATCGGCACACTCTTGGCCATATATATCCAGGCCCGGGCTTGCGAGGCCTGGCGGGCCTGGCATTTCTCAAGCCCGAGCCCTGAGCCCGCCCAAGCCTTGTGTCGGGCTCGGCTCGGCTTGACCAAGCCCGGGCCCGGCTCGGCTCGGCCTGAGGGCCTGGGCCGGGCCCGCGACATCACTAAAGGGGACCACGAACGATCCATCACGTCGCAAATTGTGCTCACGTTTTTATTCATAGCATTGGACGCGTCCTTTGCGCGTTCACGCTCTATCGGCGCGTATTGCTCCCCAGCCAGCTTCATTTCTCAGCACTCAGGTAGCTCCCAATGCCCCTTTTTGCACCCTGCTTTCTCCTCTTTTAGACCAGGACCCCGTAACTCGCTGTCTATCTCAATAAGGCAATGCGTGTCCGGGAATTGGTGAACTGTAGCTGGAAAGGAAAAGCCGTGAATGAGTGATCATGCATATGCACACTAACTTTAGGTAGTGGGTCCTTAAACTTTTACGCAACAAGTCCGAAATCGCCGACATATCTTATGGCCGATTAAGTGCAGGTGCTTCAGACTGAAGCAACAAAATTATCGCGGAGGAGGTAGGTTTCCTAAGTAGCTAGCGTGGGTTTGCTCAAATTTGTTGCAGTTCATGGAGCAATACCTCGAAATTCATGCGACAAACAGTCAAGCAACCGAGGTTACAGCAAAATCCAAGTCCATGGAATTTAATCTCCTACTCTCGCACTCATTGGTGGCCGGACTCAATTCGGGGGCGAGCAAGCTTGAACAAAGAGTGTTAAGTATCATATTACAGACCGTCAACTCAGGAGGGCAGACTGTCGCAGAGATGTACCGACACCGACCTCCATACAGGTGCGTCCACGAACTTGGTTGCATTCACCACGATCTCAGTCACCGTGATGGGCGTGTTGAACAAATCGATCCGCTTGTGGCCCACACTTTGCCCGCTGGACACGAGGGTCATCGGCACATTCAGCGTCCCATTCATCCCGCTCGCATCCAAAATTTTGGCATGCACCTCATACCCACGGATCACCTGCCCCGTGGTCTGGTCTTCCATGAGCACAATGCGGTCGATGGAGGTGGGGAAGTCGAACACCAGGGTCACGATTGGCCCAGTCGTGGAGTTGGCCACGCTCCCGACGGCGCTGCCGGGGCCGTAGCACGACCGAATGAAGTCGCCTAGCTCCTTGTACCTCGCCGCGTGGGTGGCGGGGATAAGCCCGCTGCGGTCAGGCGCCAGGTCGAGCTCAAGCAGACAGTTCCGCCCGACAGTTTGGTGGTAGACCTCAATCATCTCCGAGATGGGCCGCAGAGGCTGGTTCACACCCCAAAACCACCGAATGCCGGACTGCAGGGTCGTGTCGCATTCGGCCGGCGCAAAAAAGGGGCTCGTCGGGCTTCCCCCGTCGTTGGTAACGCCCGTCGACCAGATCTCCTCGTTTGGGAGGCCGGTCTCGGTGCCAATCCAGCGGATGGAATTGGCGGAGAGGCAGGCGGTGCCGTTAGCGTCGCAGGAGTTGAAGATGCACGCCTGCGGTTGGTGCTCCTGGAGCAACGCAGTGATTCTCGCCTGTTGGCTTGCAGAGTAGCCGCCGTCAAACCACAGCTACAAAGCCGTGTTTAGGAGATGACACGAGACAACTTGAGTCGCCGACACTTGCCTCCGTCAGGTTCCCATATTTCGTCCACAACTCGGTCAGCTGTGCAATCACAATCTGGTCGTATGTATCGTTCGTGATCCTGATTTCCCCCGGCCCCCATGTCGCATTGACCAGGGAGTTCTGCACATTGAGGAAATTGTTCACAACCGTGGAGTAATAGAACCCGTGCCCGATCCCCGCCTTCTCCGCGCTCGTGCTGAACATGCCAGGGACGTCCGCCCCCACGACGGGGCTGTCTGCGATGGTGTAGTTATACCGCGAGGTAGTGTTGTCGCGCGTCTCGAACGTCACCGCGCTCGGCCACGTCGTGAAACCGCAGTTGTGTTTTGCCACCAGCGTCGCGTATTTCGCGCCGGAGGCAACGATGCTCGACATCCACTGGTCGGTGTTGAGGAGCGTCGGGTCGAATAGGGTTGGGTTCGGCACGAGCCCGGGGACGCCGTTGCACCCGTCGATGGAGAGGTAAGTCGCGATCTCGAAGTGAATGAGCATGCCCATTTCGCGGTCTTGGAAAGCGAGCTGGTCTGCGGTCGGGAGGGCGATGACGGATCCATCGAGGGGGGAGATACGAAACCGGGGGGAGGGTGTGGCGAGTCTCTGTGTATTCCCGGCACTGGCAGAGGCTGCTGCTGCCGCGGCGCAGCACGCGAAGAGGAGTTGGCTCAGCATCGAGGTCACGATTTTTGCATGCGAGTCTTATAAAAGCCGAAGAAGCATATCACGAGTGTACTGTGGCGGGCCGCCGCGGGCCCTGAGATCTGAGACTTCGGTGGTATCTTCTAAGGGATGTGCTTCTCATCATCAGCACATCTTGAGAGTTTATAACATTTGGGCTGGAAATACATAAAGCAGGTCGGGGACTCGAGCTTGCTGGGGAGCCAGGCGATGAGCCATGTGAGGGCAGCGGGATGGGATGTCACGGTGTCATTTGAAGGTGCATTTGAAAGGATGGCAGAGGCGGATTGCAGGACCACGGGCGCGGCGGAGCAGAGGGATCCGTCTAGTTGGATTCTGTGATAAAGTCAATGGAGAGCACTGGTAGAAAATATAAAGGACAGGAAAGGAATAAGACCAACGCACTCCTGTTCTGGGGCACCAAATTCGTCGCACCCACATCCTCCGCTGAACCCGCAAGGAAATCGTGTATATGCTCGCTCGGCGCACCCACCCTACTTCTTCCCCGCACACCCGCCAGCCCTAAGTGCGTCCCTCAGCGCAATCTGCTCCGTTTCTGGCAGAGACGCGAGTTCCCCTCTAGCGAGCTTCGCATGCGCCATATGTGCTCCAAAACTTGCATATTTCGCGTCCTCGTGTGCTAATAATGGCCCTATGCGGCGAGGGTGCGTTGTATGAGTGGCGGAGGTTTCGCTGTAGCAATGGCTCCGCGCCGTCAGGGGTCAGCGCCAGTTGGGCTACGTTGTGGTCGCAGACAAGTTTGTGTTGCTTCCAGTTCTTTTCTACACATAACGTCAGTTTATAGCAGCGCTGCAAAGATCGTCCTCTACTTTGACATTCCACAAACTAAAGCACGTCAGTTCGTCGGTCTGTCGTAGGGGGCAGAGTGGCACATACACAGTAAGAGGCGCATCTACACAGAGGTCAGACGGACAAAATAGCGGTGGCAAAGAAAGCCACTTACTTGCATCGCGCACATTCCTTCAGATTTTGATATTCAAAACAGTTGTGCGCCGAACAGAAGCGCACAGGCGATCCATCGTACTCTTTGTTCCCTGAACCGGTTTTGTCACGGTGCGTGCGCCGTGGAAGCTTCTACTTGCAGTGACATACGGTTCAAGCTGGCCCAGATATAACACTTACTATAACACTTACTTTTAGACTTGTTGTTTCGACCAGGCATTGGAAAGGAACCAGAACGAGAACGGAGAATGTGGACAAGACCAAGAGATGGGTCCACGTGCTCGGTTCGCGCTCACGGTCTTAGCCAAACAACGCCAAAGCGCAAGAACAATAGATTTTATTTCGGCAATAGCGCTTAGATGGACACGAAGTGGACAGTGTACCTGGGAAGTAGCAACATAGTGTAGCCTTGGATCCCGAACTCAAGCATCACAAAACAGACCTTCAGATCTTGAAATTTCAATACCTCAATTTTACATCGCATTCCAATAATTACCCCTACAAGGACAGAAAGGTTGATACCTGAACACTGCTCACTTAATTTGTGAACCCTGCGATAATGCCGTCATATGCGGGCTTGCGGATCAAGTTCTGTAGTTGAAAGTGAGTCGAAAGTAACTAGAGCTATGTGGATTCGAGCTTACGTCGTCCCAGGGCAGGGCAGCGCCTTGACCAGTGAACACACCTAGGAAGAGTCAGAGGTATTCCGCTGCATGAGAACTAGCATACCTGGAATCCAAGAGTACTAAAAAACCAACATTAGCCTCTTCCTGCTGCAAGGCTAAAAGCGCACCTTGTCAGTGTAGTCCCAGATCGTCACACCCACACATCCAGCCACGGCTTTGCAGGCAGATATGACGGTGTTGTAGTCGGTCTGCTGCTGAGCGAGGAGTGCGGGAGTCTCGGGGAGCGTCATGCGGATGTCGAGCTCGGTGATCGCAATTTCGATGCCGAGCGCAGTGAAAGCCTCGTAGTTCGCGATGAGCGCAGCCTTTGACGGAACCTCCCCGACGATGAGATGGCCTTGGATCCCGACACCGTCAATGGGCGTTCCGGCGGCCTTGAGCGACGTGACGAGGTTTATCATCGCCGTGGCCTTTGCGCCGGCAGAGTCGATGTTGTAGTCGTTGATCTGGCGACGCGAAAAATGTTCAGTAACGGCCTGGAACATAGGTAAGAGCGAGATCTCACGTAGAGCTTAGCGGCTGGGTCTGCAGCTCGTGCAGCAACAAGGGCGGTCGTCACGTATGAAGTAAGCCCCAGTGCATCAGAGAATACGAAAGAGCGGACGGTTCCGTCGTCGTTGAAGGGCTCTGGTGGGGCGAAATTAGGGTGGCCCACGCATGTACGGAAGAGGAATTGAAATACCGTTGACGACATCCCAAGAGTCTTTCCTTCGAGGTCAGCGACGGTATACAACCATGCAGAAGATACGCACAACTGCAAGGAGTAAATCAGTGGTCCTACTGGCTGATCAACGAAACTCACATTTGACCAGCGTAGTGGCTGACCTGCAAATAAATTGCGACCTTTGAACGCAAGGACACGATCATGAGGGAAACACGCACGACTGTGCCACAGTGAGTTTGCAGAATGCTCGTCAGAGTGCTTGCGTTGAAGTTTCCTGCAGTAACCCAGCTGGCCAATTGATTGTACCATACACAGTTGTGTCCCCGTAATAGTTGACCTTTATGAAAAGGGGTATGAGTGGCTAGCTTATCTAAAGATACAATAGTTGACCATTCTTCTTCGCGAGTGCGGCGACTGCATCTCCCTGTTCACGTAGGAAATTCAGAGATGCTAAAAGTCTGAGTCCCTAGACACACGCACGGCAGCGAAGGTAAAAACGCCTCGACTTGGTTCGGTCGCGTCCTACAGTAGAAAACGTAAGAACGATTCCCAAACGACTAACGCGGAGCCGAACCCATTTCATACTATTGCCAGGTGTGATCTGGCCGAATAAGGTGTTGTCGCTGAGGGTCGCGACGTAGGCGGTATCGTTGAGTTCTGGGTTGTCGGTAGCACTGTGTACGTCTGAATCCATGGAGCTCTGTAGGTATAGAATGACGTACGAGCCAAAGTACTTCTTGCCTCCAAGCGTTTTTGCGACGGTGTTAGATTTGGCAGTTGATGTTCCCGTTGGAAGTGCAACGGTGCCAGTCGTGGTCGTGACTGCGGTGGTGGTTGCCGAGCCGTTCTTGTCGAGAAATAAACTGAGGTCGACGAGATTGTATGGCAACGGAAACTCACAGGAAGGCATTGTGAGTAGTAGGGGTTCTGGACGACGCAGACGGAGTCGGGGGTGCATGTCTGCGTTCCACAGTATCAGCACCTATCCCTCGGAAACTGATATTACGCGCCAATGGCCCGGTCCAACCTGAAATAGACGTGTTATTAGATGTTGGTGAGGTTCGGGACGCGGAATCCGACCTAGCCCGCCACACTGGCCCCACACGCTTGACTGGGCCATCGCAGCCGGCAGAAGAACGAGAACGGTAGCCAAGGAGGCCAGATGTTTCAACATGATAGGAAATTCGGAGGGATTCGTCCGGCACAGTGCGTTGGCTGTCGACTTATATTATATATACACAAGTTGGTGAATTTCGCCGGTGTTTTGCCAGGCGGGCCGATTCACGTGAACATGGGAGTCGCGCGCCTCCAGTCCGAGTGAACCAGTGACTGGCGGTATCCTATAGGCAGAACCTCGCATCCACAAAGGTCGTCATGTTGCGTTTGATTCACAGGACGCAACAACGATGGGTTTTGCAAAGATCCACTCGAGCGGGAAAACCTCGGCCACATCTACGTGAGGAAATTGTGAGTTGAACGGCTGTGTTTCTGGGTTCTGCTCACCTATGGCCAGGAGGCCAGTCATAGAATAGACGACGGTAGAATTGGCTGTGCTGTTTAAAGGCCAATGCCACGGGCAGAGCCGATTGGAGATCGTTTGAGAAGCCTCCTGGAGAGTAGACTTTAGAGTGAAACGTCCCGAAGCAACAGATTCAGACAAGACATGCGAGGATATTTCGGAGTAAAGCTGGTAATCGGGACTCTGAAATTCCACGTACTGCACATTCTCGTGTGAGACTTGTACCTGAGACTTCGAGAGGCTGACCGCTTTTTGAGAAGGTCACTGTAGATGGACAGTCATGCAAGATCACGCGCATTCAAAGGCGCATTGGCGGATGCAGAGTCGTCCCTCGTACGTGCGACATGCGGTGAGTTCGTGACTGGTGGGCCTGACGAGAGGTTCTGCTGCACTGCCACAGCTGAGGCCTCAGCCGACAGATTTTGATCTTGTTTTGAAGGCCATCAAATTGGAGCGTCGACAAGGATTTATTGCGAAATGCCGAACTTAATTGATATCTTAATCGCCCGGGCGTTCTCGAGTATGATACCCGGACCGCGCTACATTAAGTCGTGAGGGGAATTGAGGGAGACGCTGAGGCATGTTCTTATTTAGTTATCTAGAGAAATCTATTCGACTTCCAAGTCCGCCCAAAATGTCCTTCACGCTCGCAAGTAGCACCGGCAGGCCTCGGCTTAACACGGTTTCTGATTGCGAGAGTTTATCCTGCAGAGTAGCGACCAGAGTTTCAGCTGAGCGAACTTGCTGAGTATCCGGATCCCAGCAGAATCTCGAATCCTACCTGCATCCAAGCGTTCGGAAAATTCACGGTCTGTAGCGGCAGATGACTGAAGATGATTCGACCAGTGTCTGCGAACCTACCACGGATTGATCTCTCGTGCTCCAACTCCTTGATCCTCTCGTGTGCTAAGCAAATGATGAGCGGAACCATCCATACAAGAGAAATCGGAACCTTGCGAATGACGGGTCTTCAAATCATCGTAATTTCCTGGGCACACTTGGATTAGCTTGAAGTACCTGCCAGTTTGGTCCCGCACGCACGCGCTACAGATTCAGATTCCTCTTCATATTTTCGCTTTAGATCCCGCGATGTGTTTTCGACTGATCTTATTTTAGCCAGCTGAGAGATCTATAATGCAGCGACACACCTTCCAAAAAATATTCAAAGGCGGCATTTTGTCCTGGCGATCGATGATCGGTAAATTGTGAAAGTGCGGTGAAGATCGTGTACTCACGACGCCTCTCAGACTCTTCGAGCGATGTACTAAGTGCCAAGTTCTCTTGTGTAAGGGTCTCGACTTTCTCGGAAACTGACCATCCAAGGAAATTACGTTGGCAGATATAAATCAGGATGAGACAATTCAGGCGTACGTCGTTTTTCCCTCTCTTCGGTCTGCTCTAGAAGTAGATTGGTTTCACTCATGGTGCGTCGATTCGTCGGGTCTTTCGGGTTTGGCTCCGAGCTTTGTGCCAACTTGTAGCGAGCTACGACGCCTATGTTCGATACTGTCGATCACAAGACTGACTTTCAGGGCGTCGCATGCTCACCAGTAAAGATGCCGGTGTCCTGCTGCGTATAGCTGGGAAGATCTCTTGTAAAGCCGCTGGCATTGACCGTCTTGAGACTCTCTGCCAGTGGAATGTCCGTGCTGCTACGTATGAGGTTATAGATGCGTTGTTCCAGGGCTGCAAGCGCCGGTGGTGGACGCCCCGCTGCAAACAAGAGATGATTTATCTGAGGCTGGGAAAATTAGTGCATGTTGCGGAGGAGACGATACAACACACACCGCTTGCTCTGTTTCCAAGTCAACAAACGTTCTGGAGAGACTCAAGTTGCAGAAGGCAAGCACAGGGCTGATGTTAAGAGCGTATGACAAGGGGCGTAGAATGTTATAAACAGGTGTACGACTGAGCAATTGTTCAACAGCTGTGTCGATGGAAAGCCTAGTGGGAAAAGATTTAGTCTGACCACCGAAAATGTGCGGAACGCTACTTCGAATAGCGGGACTCCCATACGGTCATCGACGGCTTGAATTGAATCGCGGAAAGTATAGGCACGTGAGGGGAGCCAAGCTGGTCAAGTTAGACAGGTTGGCAAATGGACTTAAGACGTGTACACGCCTCCAGTATCCAGACCAAAGCCGCCTGCATCCCTTGTAGATTTTTGAAAGTCTTAGTTTCCAACGAGTTGGCTTCAACTTGTGCAAATGCAACGACGGGCGGAAAAGATTGGAACGGAGTGTCAGCTGAGGGTAGATTGTATAGTTTATGGCCGATACGAACCTCGGACTGGTCCAGCCAGTGCTGAAATGCCGGAAGGCGTAAAGTCCATTTGCAGAGTGGGTCCAACAACTGCGTAAAAAGTCAATCCGGATGATGTTGGATGGTAAAGACCCGGGGAATACGTGAGAAGCCCCTTTTGTTTGCTTGAATGGAGTAACTTCAGCAGGCCCGACGCTCGATGGCTCCGTCGACGCCGCGATCGCAAGCATGAAGTCCAGAACCTGAAAGTTGAGCAAGCACACCCAGGCGCGGCCCGTTCCGCATTGCGTGGGTTTATAGGATGTTGGTCCTCCTAGGGCCAAGGCGAGTCGGAAGTCGTAGATATCCTCAAGCACGGATTGGTGGGCGGTCACGTCCAATTTTTTCAAGGCGGGCAAAAAATGAGCGTACTGGGGCCCCAAAACATCATGAGGGAGATTATTCCACGACCCATCAACCATAGCCTGTGTACGCCAGCGGGTCGCTCGAAAAAGCGGGGTTTCAGTGAGTCTCATGACGGTAAAGGAGAAGTTTCGGTTTGGTCGTATTTGCCCAATCTTTGCACACGTGATGTCTCCTATTTTGTCCAGACTTAGACTCTCCGACTCAACTGACAGTCAAGTGAATATGAGGGACTGTTGGTTCAGTAATTACACCCGGAAGTGAATACTTTCATTGAATTGACACAGCCACCAAAATTATGTATTTACAGTACTAGTACATTCAACTTGAAGCAAGGGATGGGTTTTTGTATGTTCACGTAGTAGATGTTGCTGACGATCCTGTAGGATCACGCCCTTAGGTTCTACGCTGGAGGATGAGCTACTTACTTGGTCTTAGAATATTGGTCGCGGATGCCCGAGATGCCCGACCTTAGGTATAAATTCAGTCTTAAGTTGGCCCTACAGTATGTACGACCAATTAGTATGACCCTGCAACACACGGTGTGCGTACAGTGTGATTTAGTAAGGTTTGTCGATATATTGGACAGACGAAAGGACTAGGTTCGACGGGCAGGGCCATGACCCATTTTTTTGGTTGGCGTTCAACATAAGATCTCAGCATCCCCTTGAGTCATAGTCAGGTGGTTGAAAAGACGGATGTGAAGAATACGGTGTGCGTTCGCCCACATTCGCTGTCCCACCGTGTAAGTAGAAACGGGAGGACTGGGTTCGACTCCGGGCGGGGTCGTACAGTTCCGGCTCCATCGTTATTTTGTTTCTTTGTCGCTGTTCGGCCTTCACTTAATATTTCGAAATAGGAAATAAGGACCCGGGTTCAAATTCATCTGCGCGCCGCTGCATCAACTTTACTTGAATTTGTCAAAATCCCGTCCATGCCCGGGCGCCATCCGAAAGCGTCCAACCAACGTCCATACCTTCCATCTTCGTCAACGACGTATCCAGTTGATTCTACTCTGGAGCAAGTCGCACAGCTTGAAAAGAATTCATTTTGGTGCACATCGAAATTGAACTACGGCATCGAAAGCGTCCAACCAACGTCCATACCTTCCATCTTCGTCAACGACGTGTCCAGTTGATTTTACTCTGGAGCAAGTCGCACAGCTTAAAAAGAATTCTTTGGTGCAAATCGAAATTAAACTTACGGCATCCCGGGCCGACGGATCGGCCTTCGTTCCGACCTGTCCTAATTTTTTTTCCCCCGTCGTTTGGCAGTCGCACATAACGCGCCTCATTGCGTCCGCATGATGAGCGCCGCATCCGCATCGTCCCCGCCCGACTCTGAACCCACACTGGCGGTCCTACCGGGGTAATTCTGATGAATTGGATCGACCTTGTAATCCACGAAAAACTGTGGCTTTCCTGGTAGATACTGGTGTACAGATAGCCGGTATGTGGATTGCGTGTGTACCGTGTGAGCAGAAGACTCTATAAAAGCGCCAGCCGCTAGATATGGATTTTTATCCTTATTTTTTTTACACAGTATTGGCAGGCAGCACGGTTAGAAATGTTGCGACCTCTCAGGCCCACAGAAGGAAGTCATGCAGGCGCTTATACGGAGGGAATGAGAATGGTCCGCCAAGTTAGGGAGGGAGAAGCACTGTCATCAGAACGCCACTGAACATATCAGCACGCTGCAAGACTTTTAGCTTCTTTTGCTGTGGAACTTCGGGATTGTGGAGCGGTAAGGCTGTAAAGATCTTGGGGTTGTCGGATAAATACTACGACGCTCGCGGTCAGTCCCCAGTTCTTTGCGACCTCAAAGAAAAAAAGTCGACGGTGAAACTTTATCTTCGCTTCATCCGAGCCACTCTCAATCGTTCACAGGCTGCCCATCGAACATGAAAAGCACTTCCACTGTCCTCCATATCTCCAAGCTTGCGGTGACACGGGCACCCAGTGGCGGCACCCGGAGCTTCCTCCATGGATTTAGGAAGAACGCTGGGCAATATCGCATTTTTTACATTCCTGGCTCAAACGGAGCGTTGCGCCCATCTTTCAAAGGCGATATCACGAGCGGAAAGCCAGGTGGCGGCGGGTCTGAGGTCGTCGAAACCGGAGAGCCTGCGGGAGATGTTGAGCCCGACGGCAAGCCAGGGGGCGGAGGTTCCGAACGTACAAAACCCAGAGTAGGCGGGATGTAACCAGTTCAACGGAGGATCTATTATGGCTTGACATGATATATTGTTTGTACGGGAATATTGGATCACTGCATTTCAAACGGCTTCGTCATTGCGCGCACACCAGAACTGGCGAAACCCAAAATTTTCCCTCCATCCAGGCCATTTCCATCGAGAAAGCGGCCATGAAACATGTGAGATCCTGACCGCACGGAATATCCGGGCAAGTCCCCAACCGTGTGCTGAAACTATGCAGCCGAGGATTGCGACAAAAAGTACACCCGCCGTCACCAGCAGAATGCTGGTGGTGCGGATGTCGCTGACTTTCAGGGCCATGATTAAGAAGCTAGAAAGAAAGGCGAACACCCTGAGTCAACCGAGACGTTAGCAGTATACAACAGGTTGGAAGGTATGATAGACGCACCCCCACATCATAAATACATAAGGCAAAGAAAATAAAATTGCTCGTCCCTCCAGCGCCTGAAGGGATTCTTTTTTGAAGATGCGGGCCTTTCGGAGGTTTCAAATTCAGGAGGGTAAGAAAATTTATGGATGACGTACCGATCCGACTGAGACGGCGTCAGTCGCATCCAGTCGATACTTCCGCGACAATATAAGCGCTGGAAGAAATCTCAGAGGACACATAACAGAACATATGGCATAACCTTACCTAGGATGACTGATGCGAGCCCGAAACATATCGAGATGTAACTGATTATCTGCGCAATTGACGTGTTCGCCCCGACTGGGATGGCCAATATCCCCACATTTGCGTTCAGGATGAGCGATGCCTGTGCGCACAATCAGGCCAAGGCCAGTAGATTTGCATGGTCGGCTTACATATAAAGTTATGTCTTGCCACTCCGAAAGGACCTTTTGCGCGAGTCTTTTCCAAGACAACTGGCTTACTATGTCGTCCATGAAGATAGCCTGAAGATCACGAAGATGTCCGGCGGGAGCGCTCAACAGCAGTGGAGAAATAATCGCCATAGAGGACGAGCGCGTACGGGATTGGCCGTAGACCGAATTTTCTCTGTCGAGTCGTGCTGCATACTCCCCATGAAAATGGTTGATTCGCTCCTGAGCTAAGGAAGAAGCAGTAGCTTAGGCGTGAAATTGTATGAAACACTAACACCTCGTACGCACCAAATAACATCATGAGACGCGCTAAAATTCCTGGTTAACACGGCCACCGTCGAGTAATAGTTATCACACGCACCGACAGCCGATGGCAAGCCCTGATCGACTTGAACACCAAACGATTTAGTTCTTGCCGCCGTCGCCACATCCGGAGGGGCCATGCTGTTAGTTAACGTGACCATCTTCAGAAGATCATCGACCGAAAACGGTGTTGTGGTAGTCGGAGATGTCAAAGCATCTGGGAAGATTGCTTAGTGCCATGCTCGAAAATATGTGTGAATAATACCGGTTGCACTATGGACAATCGTGTCCCGCAATTCGGATACAAGCCCTGCGGTAGGAGGGCTCGCGGCCGGGAACAAGTCACAATGCTGCCTGTGAGATTCACAATTGTAAGTTGAATGCGTACAAGAGTCGGTCCGTGACTAACCAGTATTCGTGCTCCAAGATCAAACCTACAAAGTTTAGATACTACCCTAAAATCCTACGGGTAGAGCGCGCACCAATGTGGGAGGTAGAATCGATTCCAGGAATGCGCTTCCACGAGGGTATTTGACTCATCTTAAAGTCCTCCATCCAGAAAACACTCCGCTTGGAATGATCCACAAAATAATAACCACATTTGATGGTTTCGGCAGATTGTTCGTCACATAGATCCAGAACGATGTCGATTGTGTCGGTGTCGAGGTCAAGAAAGCCTTTCTTTTCCAGATCGGCGCGGATAATCGAAACGCAGGTGTTTACTTTGGGCATGATCGTGTCGTCGTATAGATGTGCATCGGTGAATATTCTCTGTAGGATGAATTATTTCAAGACAAGGAAGATATACTCGTCACGACTCACATTCTGTTGGTGCAGAAAGTACAGAGCTCCTTCAGGATGTCGGTGAGGCGTCCAGTTCGCGATGGGCCCTCTTTCTGCCCCTCAGTTACAGTCTCGGCTCAAAAAAATAGCTGTTACCGGGAGAAGCACCGAGAAAATGCAGGAACGATATATTCGGGCTGAGCGTTCTTTCTAGAGCTGCTCAAATCAATCAGTGAAAGGATCGTAGCGATTCTGGACTATACTTACACACATCTCCCCCGGGAGTATCGATTGAAGTTCCCCACTGATATCGGCGTCCAAGTGACCCCGTGCTGGGGCTGAATGTCCCCGGCCAGCGTATCCGAGTCGGACCATCCAGTCTCCGAACGCTGGATCGGATTCAGCGCCATTGAAATGTCGCAGGCGAGTCTTAAGGGTGACGAGGGAAGATGAGATGGAATTAAAAAGCGATCTGCAGAAGTCAAGTATCCCGACTCTGAAAAGAACCTATCATATCAGCGGCGGTGGAGTCTTCACACCTGCAATAGAGATATTATTGTCTCTCGGATTGGTCGCCGAAGTGAGGATGAGAATGTGTTTCAGTATCTAGCGCCCGCCAGCGCACGGCATTGCGATAGGAGAGGACATCCTTCGAGCTTGGCAGATGACATAGAAGTAGCTTCGAAATATATTTATACCATGAAATGGCGAGGACCCAGAGAAAGATCGTGATGCATAAATCCCAACCGCGCGGTCGTGGTATGGACTGAGATTCAGGACGTGTGCATTTACTTGAACAAGCCGTTTGGATTTCTGTTCCAAGCCAGAACGCCTATACTTCTCCCACTGTTGGCACATGGGCCTCGCAGAAGCCAGAGCGGCTATATGTCGGCGCTGATTTAATTTGATTGAGCGCCAGGACCCTGTTCATGTGCACTCAATGGCCGCCACTCCGCTTCTGACACTCCGAGTCGTGTGGCATCAAAAAAGAAATTCGTCAGACGCAGCTGACTCGGGAACCTCAATACAAAGCTACTGCCCTATGCGAAGGGCACTGCCATCTCCCAGCGGAATCTCGGTGTGTCCGTGTCCCGACCCTGGCTCTGGAGCTGCCTTTCCAGGACATAGCGAACGGGGTGCTACGCGACTATCCCCGAACAATGCGGGGGGCGGCTGAGTCGGAGACTTGTACTGTATAGATATTAGCGGAGTCTTCAAGTAAAGGCGTTGGTTTCACAAACAGTTTTCGGCGCTGATCTCAAGCTGATCTTTATAGTATTCAGATGTAGATGCCAGGGTGCACATCGCACTATGTCTTGGGGCTTGGCACCGTCCCCACAGCGGAAAGTAAGCAGAAAGGAACAAGAAAGGGAAAGGAGGCATCGAATCACCGTCGTTTGATTGCCGTGACATGTGCCGGCATCCGATGTGAGCTGTGACTGCCGCCTCGTTCCACACCATCATCAGCTTCAAATGGATTCCACCACGCCTCCCCGACTTCCCCTTGACTTGGAACGCACAATATTTGAGCTCGCCGCCGGCTATTTTCCGGGAAGTATTCCCATCCTTCTGCTCGTCGCGTGGCGGGTGAACAAATGGCTTGTCTTTTTCTTGCAAGAGTTGATGCATCGAAAATGTTAACCACTCACAGGGTTGAACCCGTTCTTTACCGTCTCGTCATCGTGAGCTCAAGGACTGTCCGACTGTCTGACTACCCGGTCTTCAGTCATGAGGCCATTTCAAGGAAAATCAACAACCTGGAATTTTTGCGCACTTCTGTCCGGCATCTCTTCGTTGAAGCCCACTCTGTCCAAGCACCAATTCAACAAATCGTCGCGGCCTGCGATCGGCTGAAAACGCTGGCATATACACCCCATGACTCGTTTCCGGACTTGCTGCGCGACAAGCAGTGCCTCCAACGTCTCACAATTAGCATTACCGCTTTTCTTGGGTGTTTCCCCCCAGAGAACGAAAGTGACCCCCAGCTACATAGCCTCACACATCTCGAGTTGCTCGACACGCATTGGGACGACGCCGAAGAACCCCCCGATCTATCGACCCATCTTGCCCTCATCCCCAACCTCACCCACCTTGCGCTCAACGGAATGCACGACAGTGCGTCCTGGAATAACACGTTCCGGGCGGACAGCCGTCTCCGCTGCATCGTGTTCTTCGTCGATGACGCGGATCCAGCGCACCCGCTCGCGGATGACGATCGCGTCGTGTGTGTCCAGCAGTTCACAGACTACCGTTTGGACTGGATTCACGGCATCGACGCAGGCAAGGACTACTGGGCCCTTGCAGATATTTTCCTCGCCGCGCGCCGCGAGGGGAAAGTCGATCGTGAGTCTCGTCGAGTTGGGATCGGGTCCCCACACTAACATAAACTTAGGGTCCCAGCTGGAGATCGCAGATACAGATCGCGGAATCATTGATAATGGCCAATGGGTGTAAAGTGTTGGTCGATGACTCCCTCGATGTTGTTTTGTTTTGCGGTGGTAAAATGAACGATATTCACAAGCCTCATTAGGCTTCTATCATGCGAGGTACGAGCTAGGTTTGATAGAGCGTCTGTCAAGAGAGACTACATTAGGCTGCCGAGCGGATTATTCTCAGGGAATATCGACGGCCCGTTTATGTCAATCTTCATCCGCAAGGCAGTATGCAAAAGCTGTGCTACCTTCCAGGGTCTATACGGTACGTCTTTTGCTTAGCGCCCTTCCAACATGAAGGCCTTCAGAGACCAGGAACTACATCTATATATTGCGTCTTTTGCTTAGCGCCAACTTAGCGCCCTTCCTCGATCCTCTTTTGGTTTGTCTAATTGGGAAGGTGCGCTTCATACTCTCTCTTGATCGCCCGTGTTTGTTTTTTTGCCAAAGATTCGGGCTACCAACTGTGCGCACCAACTTTTTTCAAAGAACTCTTTTCATAGCACCCTTGTCACCGCAACATGCAGGTCTTCAGTTACCAGGAACCGGTGTCTATTGAGCGTCTATATGATAGGTCTTTTGCTATTTCCGGATGCCCAGCCCTTCTACGTAGATTAAGCCTCAGCTAGGTCGCCTTGACCCAGTTCGGTCCCTTTCCATAGTCACTTCTCACAGGCGACCGCAACATGCAGGCCTTCAACGTTTAAACCGCGAGGTCCTGGGGGGAAGTTCTGACCTTCCGGCGTCTATACGATACGTCTTTTGCGTGGCGCCCTTCCAACATGCAGGCCTTCAGAGACCAGGAACCAGCGCGTACATGATGCGTCCCAATTAGCGCCCTTCCTCATAGATTGGGCCCAGCACTTCTAGGTCGCCTCGAGGCAGATCGAGGCTGAGGCTCGCCCCTTCTTGAGGCTTAGAATTCCAAACCTGGACGGATCCTCTTCAGGTTCGTTTAATCGGGAAGGTGCACTTCATACTCCCCCGTTGTTCGCCCGTGCTTTTTGCCCAGGATTCGGGCTGCCACCTGCGCGCACCGACTTTTATGAAAGAACACTGTCCATGGTCGTCACTGGAACCATGCAAACATGTAAGACTTTGCAGCGCCAATATGATACATTTTTCTTTTGGTTATTTCCGAATACCTAACCCTTTCTCATAACTTAATCCTACAACCTCTAGGTCGCCTTGAGGCAGCGTAACGCCCAAGGGTGTGCCTCACCCCTTCTTGATGCTTGGAGCTGCCAAATTGGACGGATCTTCTTTGTCGAAGCCGAATCTCAAAACGACAGAATTCCCGTCTGTCGAGAAATCACCACACCATCCTGTCAAAGGCAAGTGCGACATCTGTACCCCAATCTAATGAGCGTCAAGCTACTTACCCGACAAGCACGCGCTCTGTGTGTCCTATTTACATCGGCGCTAGCTGAGCGAGGGTGCATATATAAACCGGTCTTTATTTTCTGGTCTTACCCATCCTCGTCAACATGTTCTTCACAATTGCGCCACCAGACGATGGACTTTACCTTATCAAGGTCACCGTAAAGGACCTGTGTCTCCAGCAAAATCCTGACGGAAAAGCTGTTTATGCAAAACCTGATGCAAAGAATCTGAAGCAAGTCGTATGTACTCCTCTGACGGCCATTGACGTGGTTTGAATATGTCTCGGGCATCCAGTGGACTATCAAGCTTAAGCGCACATCCAGCGATGGAGAGGCTACTAAAACTTACTCGTTCTCGAACAAGGTCAATACGGCCGGTATGTGTATGGAGTCGTCGTCTGCCAAAATGATCATGAAAACGGGCTCGACCACTTCATGGTATATCGCAAGGGACAGTAGCCGAAACGCGGCGCGGTCTGTATATCACCACCTCTCGTTACGAAAAGTGTCTGACATTTTACCGCGGCCAGGATTGTGCAGGGCCACCAGACCCGACATGAATTTCATGTTGATTTCTTGGATGGGGACTCGGAAGTGAGTAATCAGAATCAATGGTTGCCAACACTTCTTTGATATCTTAGGCTCAGTGAGTTGAATGATGTAATTCATCTTATATACAGGCATTGACCCTCTCGACCGTTCCTAGCCCCCGCCGACTGCGATTATTTCGAGTTCGAGAAAGAAACCACTACTACGTCATACCTCATCAAGGTCGCCTCAAAGGACAAGTACGTCCAGCTAGGTGACAACGAAACAGTTTCCCTTGCCAATCGTGATACGGCGAGCAAGAAACAAGTTGTACGTACCTCCTGCGATGATATCTGCGAGCAGTAATGGGTCGACCTCATCCGAGCAATTTAGTGGAATGTCGAACGCGGCTACGATCATTCCGGCCTTCACACCTACAAGTTTAAGAACTCCGACAATAGTGCCGGGCTGTACGGTGATGCAGGCACTCTGGTAACAAGAGTCGACCACGCCACTCCATGGCCTTTGAAACCAATCAAATCCGATGACAACAAAACATACAAGTATGCTTATGAACCTACGCACTGCGATAATATCCCTAACCTTGCTCTCGCCAGAATTGCCTCACCCACCAACACCAACAATATATTCGATAGCCGGGACCAGGCGACTGTGGGCATCCTTCTCCACGAGACTACCATAATGATTTGATTCCGATTGGACGATAGGTTACTCTGCATGCCGAAAGAGATGTGAGCAGGTTTTAATTTCCTCGTCATTAGCCGAAAACTCAACCGGAATTCGGACCTAGGACTCGGAGTACGACAAGTTCGAGTTTGAGGCCTACAGTAGCACTTAGACGATGTCATTGGCTGGTGTGCAATACAAGATCGCGGGAATTCTCGTTGTGTATGCAGCTGCAGTTGTATATTACCCTCGTGTGCCACTTCGGACTGTATTTCTACCAAGCATCTCAGAAGCATAGTAGTGTAATGCACTCGGTTATAACTGTAGTCAGTTCTTTCTGGTCACCGTTGGGCACAAACTATCGCCTTCTGACTTTGTTGCCAACATCCTTGACAGGGTGCAAATCCTTTTCTCGACAATATGGTGTGTTATCAGGAAACCGGGTTTCTCGGGAAACCCCTCGCCAAGAGTTCGGCACAGGTAGCATCCCTTTAGGCATCTGTTTTTTGGTTTGCCAACACATCGGCAGTGAAAATAGCACATGTGAGCCAAACGTGTTCGGGCGCAAAAAAAAAAAGGTTCCTTGTAATGTATTACACTGTGCATTGATTTCACCTCAATTTCAGTGTTCGTGGACTTTCCTTCAGCACATAGCATGTTTTCACTGTGATTTATGTGCAGCCGTGTGCAGCCGCTAGCTACGGCAAAGCTTCCGGCCGAAGGATTTGATGCACGGCTGATGCTTTGCGCGGCTGGGCTTTGCGCGGCCCAAATCTGCTTGATGCGAGGCTTCACATTGACAAAAACAGGATACAATCTCAATGTTCCTCAGCTGAAACAAGAAGAAAGCTGCACAAGGTCCAATTGTGATACAATGAGAGTGTTATCCTGGAAGTCCAGCCACGCCGAGCGGTCCGGATGTACAGCAATCAACCGTGAGGAAGAAATTGCTCAAATAAATCTGAAACTGTGTCCATGGTGTTGCCCTTACTGAACATGCATTACACTCAAATTTCGGAGTGTACCCACTCACTACATGCTCAGAATTCGATCAAATAGGTCGAAAGGGTTTCCCATTAGACAAATCAAAGATTTCTCTGAGGGACCGAGGTTTCCCAAGAAACCGGGTTGCCCATTAGAATAATCCATGATCACCCACACCAGATGCCGATGAATATGGCCTGCAGTACATGGTGTGCATCCACCAGGATTTATCTGGCAACCGCATAAGTCGGCGGAGGAACCGGTTCAATTCCGGGCGGGGTCATAACTATTTCTCGATCATGACTTTTTTTTTTGTTTTTTTTTGGTCACTGTTCGGCATAAAAATCCTCTTTACTTGTACCGAGTTGTAGGGAGGCAACGGCCCGAGGACCGTGACCAACCCGTTGCCTGTTTTTTAGGCAACGGCGGGACCGTGAGTCATGACCGTTGCTTAAGGAGGCATATCTTTGAGGCAGGCTATTCGACTTTAAGGGCTTGTATTGGCACATCCTAGACTCAGAGGGATCTCCTGCTACTTTTATTGCCATTTTCCTTCACTTGAGATTTTTTTCCAACTTTTTCTCTTCATGTCACAATTTTTTCAAGGCAACGGCTCTCACCGTTACCGTGACCCGCCGCAAAATAGGCAACACAACAGACGGTCCGTTACCATGACCGTTGCCTCCCTACAGCTCAGTACAGTATTTGTGGTATGCCTTGCAATTTGGCAAGGTGATATGAAGATTTAAATTCTTGACTGGGTGTCGCCTGCAACCTCGCTGGTGTTGGTGTCTTGTGAGTGTGTTTTGCAGAACCCGGCAAGCCGTTACACATTATGTTGAAAGTGTACAGTACGCGTCAGAAACCCATGAAGTACGAAAGAAAACACAAACAAATAAACTACAATAGTGTTGTTCAAATATGCTCCTACTCAGGCTCCTACTCGTCTCCTACTCCGCATTTTACTGCCAAAATGGCCAGTAGGAGACCAGTAGGAGGGTGAGTAGGAGACCAAGTAGGAGCATATTTGAAACCCCCCCTCCGGTATTTTACAAGTAGGAGCACAGTAGGAGATGTTTCCTGCTCACACCCAAAGTATGGGATTAATGAGGGTAAACAACGATGATTGAGGGTTAAGAAAGGGTCACTAATTGTGGGCAAAGGAGACTACTTAAAAACATTATGTAGTTGAGTTTGGGCACGGAGCTTCAATTGTGACTACAAACAGGAATATGACCAGGAAATGCAAGTAGGAGACTTTTTGCAAAAAGGGACCACTGATTTTCCTACTTCAAAATCATCCTTTTTGGACCTCCTGCTCGTTCTCCTACTTGAGTAGGAAACTGAGTAGGAAGCCGAGTAGGAGCACAAGTAGGAGATATTTGAACGGTACTAATGTTTCCTCGGTGTCCTCAATTATCTGCTCAAGCTCTTTCACCTCCTTCTGTTTATTGAGCCTGCGGTATGTGGCTACAAGATCCTGCATAACAAGAAGGGTGTCGGGATGCCCGTCACCCAATAATTGTCTTCGTTTCTCAAGCACCACCGTCTCAAGGTCCTGTGCTCTGCTAAAGTCACCCGAAGTGTAATATGTGACTGCAAGGTTGGCCATGGCTCTCAGGGTGTCCAGGTGGTCAGCACCTAGAAGTTTGGTGCGTTTCTCTAGGACCAGAATCTGGAGCTCCTCTGCTTTCTGGTACTCTCCCAGACCGAAATATGCTGAGGCAAGATTCCCCATTGCCAACAGTGTGTCTGGGTGATCTGCACCCAGAAGTCTGATGCGTTTCTCCAGCACCACAACCTTTAGCTCCTTTGCTTTCTGGTACTCTCCCAAATCAGAATATGTTGAGGCAAGATTATTCATCGCCATCAATGTGTTTGGATGATCCTCTCCCAGAAGTTTGGTGCGTTTCTCAAGCACAACAACCTCAACCTCCTCTGCTTTCTGATACTCTTTCAGAGCAGAATATGTTCTACCCAGATTACCCATTGCCATCAGTGTGTGTGGGTGATCTGCACCCAGAAGCTTGGTCCGTTTCTCCAGCACCACAACCTTTAGCTCCTTCGCTTGCTGGTACTCTCCCAGAGCAGAATATGTTGAGGCAAGATTGCCTAGAGCCAACAGTGTATTTGGGTGATCTTCGCCTAGAAGTTTGGTGCGTCTCTCCAGCACCACAACCTTTAGTTCCTTTGCTTTCTGGTACTCTCCCAGAACAGAATATGTTGAGGCAAGATTCCCCATAGCCAACAGTATATCTGGGTGATCTTCACCTAGAAGTTTGGTGTATTTCTCGAGCACAATAACCCTGAGCTCCTTCGCTTTCTGGTACTCTCCCAGATCATGATATGTGGAGGCAAGATTACTCATAGCCAGTAGTGTGTCTGGGTGATTTTTTTCCCAGATGTTTGGTTTGTTTCTTGAGCACAACACTCCTGAGCTCCTTTGCATTCTGGTACTTTCCTAGACCAGAATATATTGAGGCAAGATTGCCCATAGCCAGTAGTGTGTCTGCGTGATCTTCACCCAAAAGTTTGTTGCGTTTATCAAGCACCACATCTTGAAGCTCCTTGGCCTTCTGAAACTTGCCCAGCTTAAAATATGTTGAGGCGAGATTGCCCATCACTGACAATGTGCTTGAGTGATCTTGACCCAGAAGTTTGGTGCGCTTCTCAAGAACCACAACCTCGAGCTCCTTGGCCTTTTGAAATTGACCCAGATGAGAATATGTTAAGGCCATGTTGTGCATAGCCACAAGAGTGTGAAGATGCTCTTCTCCAAGAAGCACTTTCGACTTCTCAAGAACCTGTTCAGCTATCCCCTGTGCATCTTTTGGCCTTACTGCCTTGTAGTAGATTGTCCAAAATGCTCCACTGAAGTCAGGACCTTGATCAGAGCTGGAACTCCTGAGCGAGTCAACGTGAGACACCAATCGGAGGGAAGTGAGCACTAGGTCATTTGCTGGGATCTTTGTGATGCACATCCCCAATAGAGAACTTATACATGAATGATATTGCTCTCCATTAGGCAGTGCATTCCGACTCCATGCGTGGACCAGGGGATGGATGGAAAACAGGTTTGTCTTTGTGTCAAAGCTGATCAGTGAGTAGGCCTTGATCTCATTGGTGACATCCAGGAACCTGAGAGAGCTCCATTTCCCCGTGGGTTCCAGGAAATGACCCAGGAATTCCAATGGCTCCTGCAATTCCTCCTTTTGTGGGCTCCAAGAGGGAAAGCTGTATTTGGAGGCATAGCTAAACATGTCCTCGGATATGGCACTGTAATGAAGAAAGGAGCAGAGCTGCAACAAAGTTGCTGCCGGTTGACTTAGCTGGTCAAAGCTGATTTGCCATGTTGTGTAGACTGTCCAAGCATAGTGGTCGTGAGACTGAATGGCCCTTTCACTGAGTAGTCTGGCTTGATTTTCATGATATAGCACCAGATACCCCTCAAGGTTTTCAGATTTCGAGATGAATGCACCAGCCTGGACAATTGCAAGTGGCAGGTAAGACAGTTCCTGTAGGATACATTAGAATTTTAATATGACATGGTTAAAGTATCCTACCTTTGTAATCCTCGGTAGCAACTTTGTGGGGTTTCCTCAGACCTCTGTACATTTGCACTTCGCAGTAGCAAGGTGACTGCATCTGCTTCTTCCATGTCAGACACAGAAGTGTGGGCTCCATAACTCCGCAGTTCAGGGTTCCGAGACGTTACTATAATATTCCCCATGATTGCACTGTGGAAAGAAGTTGTGTAGGTTAATCTTGGGGTCATCGGCATTGTCAAAAAACAGGAGCCATTTGTCTGGGTTAGATCGAAGCCACATCAAAGTGTCTTGCGCAGAGTTGCCGACACTCTTAGAGACAGCTATATTCTTGAGAGCCATTTCAATTGTCTCAAGTTTGCTAGTATCCACCAGGAAGATGTCAGAGAAGCTGAAAATAAGTTTAGGGGTAGTGTCCTTTTGTGTGAAATTTTACAACCTACTTGGCTGATGATCTTCAATGAACTTGAGAGCAATCTGGGTCTTTCCAGCCCCACCAAGGCCATGTAGCACATAAATCTGTTGTTTTCCTGAGTCTGTATCAAAGAATTGGTGAATGTTGTCCAAGATTCCCTTTCTGCCTTGGAAGATTCGGGATGGAGGGGGGCAATTGTTGATATTTTGAACTGCTTTAACCACGGCGAAACCTAGCAATATCAAGCTTCGGCACAAATTAAGAAAGAACCAACCTACTGGGGGCAGTGATGATTGAATGAATCTCATCAACTTTGAAATTGGTCTCAACAACTGCCATCAGCTAAAATTCAATTAGATGAGGGTATCATAGCATAATTGAGGCAGCCCTCACCTTCAGTTTAGAACATACTCCTTGGATCTGCTTCTGATACCCTGCAATTTCATCTTTAAGGCTGCTCCCTTTACGAATTCCTTCACTCGTCCCCGAAAACCTTTGGATTGGTTCTGCAATTTCCGGACCGCAAGGACTGCTGCTTCGAGATAGCTGGAATAGCTTAGATTCTAGCAAACAGAAAAGCCAAAGATTACTGCACCTTTCAAGTTCCTCGCACAGGCCTTTGAATTTGACAGCGGCAGTATCCCCGTGGGTTAGAATTTGCTCATGGAGAATGGTGATGATTTCGGTGCTACTGTTGCACAGTTCTTCCAGGTCGTCACGATTCTTCTTGGCTGTCTGTAACAACCGTTCACGTCACAAGCTTTTAGATGCTCGGATACGCACATCCATTGTCTCCAGAAGAATTAACACGGTCCCAGAGACTCCCTTGATGTAGGGAAACGGAGCGCATTCCGCTGCGGCCGTAATTGTCTTGGCGGTGAGGATCGCGGGTGCTAGCCAATCTGACTTGGATTTGGACGGAGCCTTGAATGGGCGCAGTATTGTTCCTGCTGTTGTCTGAGGTGCTGGGGCTCCAGGGGCTTGGGGGGATGTGGTAGACATGGTTAAGGACAAGGGCAGAGACAACGAGACTGCTGCGCGACGTTGACAGCTTCCTTGTTGTCACCGGCTGTCAGTTACAGAAATAACCCTCGTTTTTGATTGAGAGCTTTTGCGGAAATTACGTAGAAGGCTGTAAATCGTGATCGACGGCCATCCCATAACTCGGAGTATATATGAGATTAGTACAGTCAGGCGCGGCGGCCCAGCCCTAATACCAGTGAATCATGGGGCGACCCGACCTGATGTCGAAGGGGCGGATGATCTGCTCATTGCCGTTCCCCTTTCCGTCAGTTCTGACTTACTCCTGAATGTCTTGGTAGTGTACAGCCTATTGATTCAGTAGTTACACGGATGTAAACATCTTCCTTTTGAACCACCATCATCGACGCAGCCAGTGAGGGTACACCGCCAGTGAACACCAACCTCTTCTCCAGATATTTACCCTCCCCGAGCATTTATGAGCACCAGTGTTACTTCATGCCCACACAGCATTTGCCCCTGTTTCCCTTGGATTCTACTCCACACCTCTCTGCCTTTCCTGGAACTATCACTACACTTTGTATTCCTCCCTTGCTCCCCATGTCCGGACTGCTGACCCACATTTCTGTCTACCAGGGCTGAACTCGCTACTGCGACACTGACTCACAATGGCCAAATGATGCCAATAATTCTAACCGGTTGTGTGGCATGCTGATAGGTGGCATACTCTAGATATCTCTTACAGTCCGTTTCTAACCGAGGATGGAATAGCAATTTCTGAACATGTCCAAAAAGAAAAAGCTCGAAAATAGACTTAAAGCAGGAGTTGAAAAAAAATCACTTCAACAGATTGAACTTACTGTATTTTGCCATAAGCACGTCGCCCTGTAATTATTCATCGGGAATCAATATGTACAGCGATGTAAATGGTATTGAAGTTGATTGAAATGTTACAATGTAATTGTTAGCTTGACAAGGTCACCCAGAAAAGTCACCAAAGCCTGTGTCATTTTCGAGGCAGAGTTCAGGTTCACACCGTTGAAGACAATGGGCCTAAAGTAGAAACTTGACGGTGGGAACCCGTCGGAACAGCGGCGGCCCGGGTCTAAGCCTGCACTGCCTGTGGGGCGGGGCGGGTCGAGTCCGACCCTCCCAGACCCTCCCATGCCTTGAATTAGTGGGAGTGGGACTCGGTTAAATAAGCGAGTCTCACTATTGATCTGAATTAATTAATCACTGTTTTGGCGTACAAGTGCGTTCAAAACGGTGTTTTCACCATATTAATATTTGAGTGGGGTTCCCCACACACCCCGTCCCTGACGGCATGTCCATAATTCGAGATATAGTTGGATTGCTCATAACGCATGACATCTGTTCTTGCCAAAAATGAGTTGAATTTGGCTGAGCCCTGTGCATTATGACCACCCTTCTGCAGTGACGAATTGCATCCAGAATTCTATGTGTTATGAGGAAATTTGGCAGGTATGTGTTATGAGCTTATGCGTTATAAGCACTCCAACTGTACTAGGAAGCTCCGACGAAGTCGGAATAAACCTTGCTTGTACAACAGCCCAGCACTTGAAGGCTGCACTTCCGCCCTCTTCAACTGAGTACTTTGACAGCTCTGCTGCGCGAGCCGAATTGGTCTTAAATGATTTTTTTTGGTCGGCGACCACTGCCAGTTGGGAAGTTGAGTTTGGATTAGCGTTGAATAGCATTGGTCAAATTTAGGTAAAGAAGAGGTAAGGTAGAGATACTTCTTCGGTAAAGGTTGAGGCAAGGTCCAGACTCGATGTCGAGAGAGTTAAGATTACCGGGTGACACAAAAGTGGAGTCATTATGAGGGTGGAGAGACCTTGACAAGCAAGGTGATAGACTTGGGTATTTTTCTCAGCTAAATCCGCGTTGAATTACTTAGTGAGGCACGGGGGTCTCCCCCCGGCGGACAGCCCTGATGCTCGCCGTTGCACCCACTACATGGTGCCTCCGCTTGCCGTGGGGCTGACTGTGTGGGGATCTCTCTTTTTAACTCCCTTTTTCCAAGTGGAGATGGCACAACTGATTCAGTGATGGCGAACCATCGGAGGCACGGCGAAGTTTTTTTTAGATGTACTGACATTGGAGTTTGACAATCAAAGAGCGCAGAGATTCGATCCACTTTCCCATCCGTGGAGTCTTGCAACAAGTTCAAGTTCGCCCCGAGATGAGATGCCGTGTTCCACCGACACAGCTGAATTCACTGCTTTTCCGCTCCTCAGTTCACAAAGAAGGGCACCATATGGATCGCTGTGAGCCATCACTCTGTGATAGGTATGATACACTCATCGCAGCTGAAATCAGGATATGAACAGAATGCGGAGCAAAATATTGTTGAACTTAGCCTGGCACCGCATGGCTCGGGCAGCTCGGACATCCACAAATGTTCTCATTTCTTCTACTTGAATGACTCACTATTATGACTCCTAGTACTACTATTGAAGCAGTGCCTGTAACCCTGTACAATTAACTATTACAATTATCTGCCCTCAATACTTTGTGTAAGCCTCTCGAAAAACCTCTGCCAGTTCTTTATCAACAACAACGGTTGGTAATATTCTCAAAAGAAATCGAACCGCAGGTGCTACCAACTGCACCACTCGACCATGATTACGGCGAATCCACAGGAATAAAACTACCAATTTGCAGGCCAGAACAGTAAAAAAAACATGGGATGCAGAGACAGAGCAGAATAAAAGGCTCATACAATTCCACATGGCCAGACTCTGAATCGAATGAAGACCTCGTGAGAAAGCATTGGGGGGATGTATTCATCTAAAAAAAATGAAGACTAACCTCGGACTAGGTCGGCGAACAATGATTGAGGATGCAATTAGTTCAGCTTGCCCGAGATGCCCGACGTATCCAATGATGGTACAAATTCGACCTTACAAGACCTGATTTAATTTTGAAGGTATAAGGCCGCAGCACACTGTGTGCATCCACCGGGATTACAGGATCAATAGTGATTCTAAGTGGGTGGAAGGACTCGGTTCGACTCGGCGGTATCATGATTGCGATCCAATCACTTTTCTTCTTCTTTTTGTCGTTTGGCATGAACCCTCCCTTCCGTTAACGATCTCCAAGTCGCAAGGTGGGTGTGAAAAAATAGCCTCAGAGTAGCCTGATGGGTTCCAGCCCAATCATAGAGAGCTGCAGGTAGTTCAACTTGCCGTCATCCGGCGATGGTATGAATTTGCTCTTGTAATGTACACAATATGAGGTAGGTATGACCTTGCAGCACACGGTTGCATCCACCGCGATTGTCCTGAACGCGCTCACATCGGCAGGTGGACGGTTTCGGTTCGACTCCGGGCGGGGCCATATGCGAGACTGATTAACGTTTTTGTTGCAGTTTGGCATGGAATTCTCCCTCCAGTTACGATCTCCAAGTCGAAAAGTGGGTATGTATGAAGGATAGCCTCAGAGCAGCCTGAGGTTCCCGTACATGAATTGAGGATGCTAGTAGGCAGTTCAACTTGCCCGCACATCCGGCGATGGTATGAATTTGCTCTTGTAATAATGTACACAACATGCGGTAGACATGACCTGCAGCACACGGTGTGCATCCACGGAATTTCGTAAGGGCTGTAGCATAAGTAGGTGGAAGGTCTCGGTTCGACTCCGGCGGGGGTCATGGGTGTTAGGTGATCCGAGATTTCTTTTTCGCCATCTACAGCAATCCCTTCAGGCACATTTGAATGGATAAGGCCCTGCATCCACCAGGTTTTTACGGAACATGTCATAACCATACTAGTGTAGTTAGAGCATAATCAAGTGGGGAAAAGCTCTTTTTAGTCGCCGTTAGGCACAAACCATCGCCTTCTAACTTTGTTCGCCAATATCCTTGACAGGGTATAAACCTGCCCTCAATTCACCCACACAAGGTGCCAGTGGATGTGGCCCTGAAGCACATGTGTGCGTCCACCGGGATTCGTCCATTTCAAACTCCTAAGTAGGTGGAGGGGCTCGGTTCAATTCCGGGCGGGGTCATAGACGGTCATCAGCATTCCTTTTTTGATGTTTATTGGTGTCTTGAAACAGCAGATAGACCGCTGAAACGACAGATTTCGGGAGCAGAATATCAGCGAGGTGAGGCGTTGAACCGATCTGCGTACCGGGCAATATGACCTGAGTTGAATTGTCAAAATCCGTCCTTGCCCGGGGCCGCTCCTTCGCTTCCATCCTTGTCACTCCTATACCACGACAGATGACCCGCCCAATCCCGACGAATCCGCCTGATTTTACGTTGGAGTAAGTCGCACAGCAACTTGAAAAGATTTAATTCTTGCGCAAATCGAATTACACTTACGGCATCCGGGCCGACGGAGCGGTTTTTTGTTCCGACCGTCATATCCTTTGACCGCTATCACCGTTCCTTTCGCCTTTTTAGCGGTCGCACATAACCCGCGCCTCGCCGCATCCACACGATGAGCGCCGCATCCGCATCGTCCACGCCCGACTCCGAGGACACAACGTGCGCGCACCGCCGATGTCGACGTCGAAAAGGGGCAAGTCGATAACGCGAATGAGGGCGAGGGCAGCGGCGAGGATGCAGACGTGAAACCACCCAAGGCGGAGGAAGAACCTGCAGTTAGCGCCCGGCCACTGGTTTTTCGACTGGGTAGGACCAGCACTGCGCTCGCCTCGCACACTCAAGACCTGGATTCGATGTCTCCTCGTCGTGGCCGCGACGCTCGTGCTGCTTGTCGATACGGATTCGTTGAATAATATGGGGTGCGTGCTTTCTCTTTCTCTCTCTGTAAAGCTGACTTGGTATTCAGACAAACGGCATTCTTCCCTGGGTAAGTCCGCGTCCACATTCACCGCACACGGTTCTACTTGTGTGCTTATAACCGCGCAGAATCCTCGTAATGATGCTCCCGCCCTCCCTCGCCATCTCCGTCTTCTTCATCGCCGCTGTTATGGTTCTCTTCGGTGCGCGAAACTAAACTTTTCATCCTGTGCTCACTGACACGCGTCCGATGTAGGCATGCTAGTCGGGTGGGCATGGGGCGCCGCCGCCATGGCCGCCGCCCAGTCCGCGCGCAGCCAGGCGCTCCTCGCCGCGCGCGAAGCCGCTGCCAAGAGCGCATTGGTGGCAGGGGTGTCACCGACTGTACAGGTGTGTTTTAATTTCCTTTCCTTGCTTTACGCCACTAGTACTTTGATTCTCTCCCGCCAATTTACTTTATTCTAATCCTCCACTTGATTGCGTCCCGCAATCCCTTCCCACAATTATAATTCAATCAAACCACCACCCACGCCCCTGCCCTTGAATTAAATCAAATCTCCTCCCTCGTTCCCTCGTCACTTGCCAGTGTAACCACTCACCCTTCGATCCTACCTTCTCATCAATCCAATCCCACTTACCCTACTGAAACACTGACCTTTATTTCTTTCCCAGCTCCAAGTCGCAGCCTTCCACGGCCTCTTCCTCGACCCACGCTCCTCCGCCGTCTATGGCGCATTCTTCTTCCTCGGCACCTTCGCGCTGGGGGCCCTACGCGCGAAGGTCCCAAGGCTCACGGTGGTGGGCATCTTTGGGAGCATCGTGTTGGATGTGGTGTGTACGATTGGACCGCGTGAGTGCCACGTTGACTCAATTTACACTTTCGATTTGTACCCACTGACTTTTCGACTGCTATTTACTCTTCCCCAATATTCCTTCCCATCGCATGCATATCTCATTTCTCCCTACCTTTTTGTCGATTTTTCCATCTTACCCACTTTCAACGGCCCAATATTCTCATTCTGCTTAACCACTATATCCACCATACCCACCACATGCATATCTCCCTCCCCACTGTGCGACCTTCGACTTATACTATCCTCCCTTCTACTTCACTTCCTCTCTTCCTTTGATCCACTGATTTATTAACATTTGTCTCTTCTAGTCCTCCCAACCCCCCAATACCTCCTCGCGCGCATGTTCCTCCTCCCCACCTCCTACTACGTCGCCATAGCTCTTGCGGCCATCGTGCTGATATGGCCCGAAACGGGGAATCATCTGTGGTTGTGAGTTTAATTCTTGCTTGTTCTTTTTCTTTTCGACTGGCTTTCAAATTTGGGACTGTGGAGTTTGGGTTTGGCGGTGAGGTTGGCGTTTTGAGTGACGCCGGCGGTGGTACCGAGTCTGAGCAACGCCGGCGGTGCCTGTCTGCCTTTCGTTCCTTTGTTCTTCCTTCCTTCCCCCTCACTTCTCCCTATACCCACTAACGAATTACGCAGGACCACCCTCGACAACGCGTTCTTCGAGGTACTAAAGTATTCACCTTCCGCTAATGATACCAACTAATTACGAATACAACCCTTGCAGCCCGCCCTCTCCATCCTCACCCTCCAATCCGCCGCGCTCGCGGAGCGCCCGTCGGACCATGCGGCGTGGGCGCGGGTTGGTGCCAAGGTGCGTTTGCGTTTTGCTATAACTTTTGAATCCGAATCCCGATTCGACCGGGAAACTCGAGGGAGAATATTTTTCGGATGACAGAGAAATGTGTCTTCCTCGAATAACAGAGAAGAACTCCATTTTCTTCGCTCACCGGAGAAATTTGATTTCTCGAATGACGGAGAACGCATTTTCTCCAATGACGCAAAATATATATTCCATTCCATCCTGCGTGGAGTTTGTCAAGTACGGAACTGACGCACGGTGTAGGTTACGGCGGCGCGCGTGCAGCTGGGCGCGGGCCTTGCGGCGCTGGCAGGGCAAATTGGGGTGCGTGTCGAATTTCACCGCATTCAGGATTCAATATCCAATGCTCATGCAATTTATTTCGAATACGCAGCTCGTGGACCTGGAAGTGAGCCGCGGCCACCTGGGCCCACGGGACCTCAAGCGACTGGCGCCTGAGGTGAGGGCGCTGGGGTTTATGGTGTCGTGAGTACCTCCTCCTTGCTTCCCTTCCTCCTTCGTTACTTCGAGTGAACGTAAACTTGCGCTTATGACGGATATATCTCTGCAGCGCCCTCCTATCCTTCCAAACCACAGTAACGATGCGCCAGGCCGAAGACGCACGGGCCGCCGCCGCCCTCTCCACGCCCGGCTCCTCCGACCCCGCGCTGAACAGCCGCTTCGCACACCGCCGCCGCCTCGTCAACGCTCGCGAATCCCTCCACGGACACACCCTCGACGCCCTCGTCCCCATCCTCGCTACCACCTCCCCCCCCTGCGCACTGCGTCCCTTTCTGCACTCGAGGCGCTGCGCACGTGGTTCCGCGACGCTAATTCCGGAAGGTGGACGACCCTCATAAAAGGACGGAATCAGGAAGAGGTAGACAAGAGGAGCAAGGCGTTAGTGGAAAAGAAGGAGGAGTTGGTTAGGGCTTTAAGTGAGTGGAGGGAGGAGGGGCGGAGGGGGTTGGTGGGGCCGTATGAGAGGTTCTTCGATAAGGAGACGGGGAAGTTGCTTGTGGGTGGGCAGGGGTCGAGGCCGGGAGGGTTTAATGCGAGTAAGGATCCGGATATGTTTGCTGTTAGGTGGGCTTTTACTTTTTTTGGTGGAACACTCGAGATAGGGAGGCGCTAATGCACGCGCAGGTCCCTCTTTATCTGCTTCGTCTTCTGCGACGCGCTCGATGCCTTTGCCGCACGGCTGCAGCGCATCATGGGTATTGTGGCCGAACTCGATCTGGAGCGCCAGCAGCCGCGCTTCTGGTTCCCCCTCGGGCTCGGGTCGATAGGGCATAAGTTGTTGAGCAAGCAGGATGTGGGGGTGGTGACGCAGCCGCTGGCCATGGGCACCGCGACGGACCCGACACAGTTTGAGGACGCTTCTACTACGGAGGGCGCGGGCGAAGAGGAGGAGGACAGTGTTGAGGATGTGGATGTGGAGAAGGAGGCGCCGGCGCCGGCGCGTGAGTTCTTTCACCCAATTACCTGCAGTTCAGACTAATCGCGCAACGTGTAGGCCGCAACCCCGACGCCCTCCCGCCCACCTCCGGCCTCGGGCGCTTCTTCGTCACCCTCGGCGGTGCCCTCCGCTTCTTCCGCACACCCGAAGGCATCTTCGCCCTCCGCCACGCCGTCGTCTCCCTCGCCCTCTGGATCCCCGCCGTCGTCCCCCGCACCGCGTGGTTCTACTACTCCAACAAAGGCCTCTGGGCGCTCATCATGGCGCAGACCGGCCTCGCCACCTTCGCCGGCGAGCAGCTCTTCGGGCTCGTCATCCGGCTCGCGGGGACGCTCCTCGGGCTCCTTAACGCGCT